>LPNX011127267.1:16566-47459 GCA_001517045.1 Pseudotsuga menziesii | reverse complement strand
GAGAGAGAGAGAGAGAGAGAGAGAGAGAGAGAGAGAGAGAGAGAGAGAGAGAGAGATTTTCCAGTGTCGAGATTTTCAAATATTTATCTTTGCCCTCTACTCTGCTTAAATAATTATTGCTTACAAATTATTTAGATTAAATCGGTCTCATTCTTAAGGTTGTAAATTGTTTGTTTTATGAACAGGTAGACTAGCTTAATTATCAAGCAATCGCAATATGATATCCTCCTTCCTCTCCATGTCAATTCTATGATATCGCGATTTATTTGCATATGAAATGTGTGAAACAATAAAACTATGGGGAGTGCTACCTTTACTTTATCTGCGAGGTAAACTGCTCGATCTGCATCGCGATTCGACCTAAAACGAGAGGGTATACAAATATATATGGATTTGTACCTAGAAATGATATTGGAATGACTTATGGCTCCCGAACTACTGGCTTTCTAACTGCAATAGGCTCTGTCTCTATGGCTTCATAAAATAAAGAAAATAAATTAATAAAAAAACTCTTACCTCTGCGTCATCCCTCGGAGCAATAGCTATTTTCGGAACATTACCAGGAGCACATATTAATGTTGGAACAAGGAATGATGGTCTTGCATAAAATGTAATTGGCTCTAAAGCTAGATAATATGAAACAATCGGGACTAGATCTTCGTCTTTATCCACATCTACGACTGGGATTTAGCCCAAACCTAGAGGAATTTTAAACAGGATATGAAACTAGAGGTAAACTTGCTAAGTGAATCTGACACATTTACTAGTTAAAGATCAACAACTGAATCAACCAGTAATGGATCTCGTGCCTTTATCCTTGTCACTGCAAATGAATTTTAAGCCGAACCTAAGGTCTAAGTAGAGATTGGCTTTCCACCGGTGCTACCTTTGCTCCTTTTCTTTTCGTTCAATATCTTGGCTCGTATGCTTGCTCTACCCCCACCTATAATGACTAGGGGCGTAGCTACTAGATGTGCATCTGTAGGATATCGATCTCTCGTTGATGGTGGGTAAAGGTTCAAATCTACAATGGATGGATGAGATGTCAAGCACGGTAATTGCTATCAAACTCAAAGGGATGCTACAAGTTTAGATGGTGTTGGTTATCAAAATGGAATTGGAACTAGAAGTGTGAGCTACGACTCTCCAATGGGTTATAGGAAGGAACAAAATCAAGGGCAATAACAAATTAAAAAAATAAAAATAAATAATAACTCTATATAAGATTTGTATATAAATATTTAGGCCTCATTATAGCAATGGTTTTTAAGCCATCATCCTAAGAGTTGTTTTACTTATTGATTTTGTCATTTTTCCACTTATGTTTTGTAATTTAAAAACATACAAAACTTATTCGGTAAATCAACGGTGAACATGTGATTAGTCATCATTTATTTTATTTTTGTTGCAATTTTGGAGTTTATTAGTATAAAATTATCGATTATGCTAAGAAATTAATTTCTAATATGATGGTGCTCATTGAAATTCAATGCTACCATTTAAAAATTATAAAAATAAAAAATGAATTCCTACAATTTATATCACCAAAAGCTTTGTCATTAATTTTATAATGGAGTGCTCCATTAAAAATACTATTTAATGTTGTTGAATCCTCCTATGAATAGCGGCTCTGACCTGGATATAGTGCTTACATATGTAGAAGAGAATATTCAGAATCCAGTCATGGAACTTAAATATAAGTATGAAGAATTGTATGCGAAATGTTTTGAAGCTTAGGGTTCAATGTCTCTCGGTTATCAGAAACTTCACACACTCAAGTGTATTTGTTGCTGCCATTTATGGATCCAAGTTATTGAATCAAAGCCACCATTCCAAAGAGTCAAACAAGGGTCGAAGCTAAAAAAGGAAATCAGAAGTTGGAGTTTAAATCTCAAGAAGATTAGGCATGGTATCCATGCTTTGTTTGTTATAGTTGCATGCACTAATAACCAAGTATTACATGATGAACTTGTAAACCTACTGGGAAGGTGTGAACATTGAAAAAAATGGAACTATAATATTTTATATAAAAACTCAAAAAATAATTAGAAATCCAGTCATCAAACTTTTAAAACCTAAATAGTACAATTTCAATCTATTACTCTCCTACAAGACATTGCTCTGTAGTAGATTCATGCATTCTACAAAGTGCTCCATGAGATTTTGATTCAAAAATATATGTAGGTTTCATACATATAACAACAATTACTAACTGGCCTTAATCCTCAATGCAATCTTATAAAAACTCAAACGATTTCTGGGAAATTTAATCCTCGGAATTCTTAATGTGAATCGTATAGTTATTAGCACCGCTACCGATCTTGCATCTGATTATGTATTTTCTACCAATGAGGGTCTCCATGGCTAACAATTACAAAGAGGCAATGATGGGTGGTTGGGTCTTTAGCCTATTGTTTTCGCACACAAATTGAATATTTGTTTACACACAACAACAACAACAAAAGTAGGATGAATGAAAACAATTTCTCCTCCCCTTGATGATAACATGAAGGGACATGTTCAACCTGACCGAAGCACATGATGGAGGTCCAATTACGCCCCACAAAGCACATGATGGAGGTCCAGTTACGCCCCACCTGGGATGCATGCAATAATTCCATGGGTAACACGTAGAGTGAGATAAAAGATAAGTATTCCAGTATTCCACTCACTGGAAAAATTGGGGAAATTAACTAGAAATATTATAAGTGGAAATACTTCTTTGGTTAAACAAATAAGTCTTTGGTGTCTAAGATCATTCAGTCTTCCATTTGGAATGTTGAATTTTAACTAGTTAAAAGTTGATAAGAAAAAGACATGTATGGTAGAAAATTTTTTATTTTTATAAATTCTCAAAGTTTTTCATTGATATCTAACACTAGTATTGTAATTCTCGTCGAAATTTTCTCACTCCTATTAACCAATCTGGCCAAACTGAAGATCAAATGAATAACCAACCTCATTAATAAGTTCACTATATCTAACTGAAGTTTGAATCTATCCCGGTGAAAAAAGCGTAGCTCAAGTGATATCAATAAACCATGTGTAGATGTTTATGAGGAGAGGAGGATGGAAATTTAGTCATCAATTTTTGAAATACCATGTCTCAGGACCACCTAACTACAATCAGGATCAAAGATAGGACAAAAAAGATCATGGAAATCCAAAAAGTGCAAACAAAAAAAGGACTTGATCCTAATTTCTACACAGGGAAAGTGCACACAATTTAACATGAGAGCCAGGTAAATCAAAGCTTAGTCTTCACCAGCTTGCATAATTGTCCTATCATCACCATGGACTAAAGATATGAGATTGCTTGGAGATTAATCCTATGACAAGGACCTCAAAGCTTATCAAAGTAATATTAGAAATTTGAGGAATAAATCCAGTCACTCTCAGGAAAGAAAATTGTTGTGACTTTATTGATTTTCGATTTCAATATGTTGGCCTTAGTAAGGGGTTTTCTTCAAACTTAGTCTCCCATTTCATATGAATTATACTTTGAATTGGACATCATGTAGAAGAAATTGTTAATATTTTTCCATTTGACGTGACATATTTGGAGTAACATTCTAAGATACAAGCCAAAGCAAATAGTGCACACGACTAATAGAGCCTCGTCGCCAATTGCAGAGGAAGTCTACTTGCAGAAACACAGATGGCACCCAGTCCATGTGCATAATTGATTCTAAGAAAATTCACTTGTAATTTGTGTCACTTGTAATTTGTGTAAACCGCAATTTGTTAAAATCGTCTACTTTTAGGGTTAATGTTTAGCATTGTCTAATACAAAAACAATTGGATCTTTCGGATATATAGCCCAAGAAAACTATTGAAAAGAGGTTAGTTGGGAAAGGAATAGATAGTTATATTTCTAGTTTGTTGATAGTCAGGAGAAGGTTTTATGATAAGATAGCTTAAAATTTTTGCATAGTTTTTGGAAAGGAAAGAGAAGTCAACCCTCTCTATTTGCAAGCCAATAAATTTTTCTCATGTTTATTCACTGTCTCTCTCAAATAATTTTATAGTGGTTGAATGAAACTACTTGGAGGTATAAATGCTTGACGTGCTTAGTATAAATTCTATTATAAAGTTTACTTGGTGTATGCTCAAATGGTGAATCGTGCATATAATCTCATTGTGTTATACCATGTAGACTTTGAAAGATATGAAATAATGTATTAGTGTGTTTTCTAGCTATTAAAATGCCATGATTTTTTATATTTCATTGTTCATGATTGAGAAGCACTTTGATTAACACGTTACACCATAGTGAAGAGCTATCAAGCACACATGCTAATAACGTTACAGGAATTTCAAAGCTATCAGAGATTCATGTCAAGGAAACTCTGCTGAAAACAAAAAATGAAGAATAGTAAGTAATACTGCATGAAAATTCCGGAAATGTAGAAAAACATTTACTTTGTCTTCTGCTACACCTACTGAAGCTGGAAACCTTCTCAAAATTAACTAAACAAAGCATATTCCTGGTGTTTTCACATTACAACATATTTTTATGGTTTTCACCCAATAAGCCATAATAAATAATGGTTTGAGGACCCACAAAGCCTGTAAAATACCAAAATTGCATTGCAGAACAAAACTAAGGCAAATGTACTGATAATTTTGACAAAGTTTTAAATTGACATACGACAAAAATAATAGAAAAATTATGGTTCTTTTATCCAATTTGTTTCTTCAGATTGTCAATTTAATGGAAAATGTATCGTATACAATCAAAAATTATATACTTTCCATGCATTTACAAGAGCAACATAATGAATTCAAGCTAAGTTACAGGATCAACATAATGGACTCACGGATCCATGAAATAAATAGCAATTTAGGAAAATATTTACTATCTCGAAATTAGTAAAGCAAAGTCGAATTCTTCGTGATGTTACACATTACAACATATTTCTAAAATTTTCACGAAATAAGCCATGAAGTTATGGTTTAAATACTGGCAAAGCCTGACTGTAAAATGTTGCACTTCACTACAAAAACAAAATAAGGAAAACACAGTGAGTGTTTTATGTAAATACTATGCAAAACAAACATATTTAATTTAGGTTGAGTTTTGTGTAAATACTATACAAAACAAACAGATTTAATTTAGGTTGAGTTTTGTGTAAATACTATACAAAACAAAAAAATTTAATCTAGGTTGATTAGATTCACGAGCTATGAAAATAATTGAAAGTTTGTAGTTTAGTTTTTTTTTATGGAATTTGTTGATAACTTCATTCATATAATCAATGTACAGGAAAATGTAGAAGATATAGAAAATAATACCCAAGGTTTCACGATCAGCACAATGAGCAACACAAATTTTAAACTACGGTATCATAAGGCATATCTAGTCGCGCTCTGGACACAAAGCATGGCATAGAAAATATATAGCAGAGGCTGATCACCCTAGCCACTGGGCATAGAAGCACCAATACCTCAAGGGAACACAAAGCAACGAGAGGAATGAATTAAATACCCATTTGCAATGGACATGCATGTCCAGAAGACAACACGTTGCAAGTGTTGAGCTTGCATGCATGGTCATGTGTAGATACATATGATTTACACATTGTTGCAGGATAGATCGTTGCTTGCAGATGGAAGGCGAGCAAGAGCAGTGTTATAACAACAAATGTCAACGCATTGGATGTAGAGCTAGATGTTAGAGTAAATAGGTTTGTCAGGGATTATTGTAAATAAAAAAAATTCAACATTAAGAGGGTGATGGCCAAAAACATTGGAAAACAGTTTAATTTAAGGACTAAACTATTTATAGCATTGCTCACATCACCTTGCCGTCGGGCCTTGGGGCACAGGAACCAAGGGCAACTTCACCTACACCAGACCAATGGTAGCCTAAGAAAATACAATTTAAAAAATAAACTTAAATATAAGTTGTATTGAATATTGCAAAACTTTAATCTAAACTCCTATAATTTTTTAAATTATTCCAAATTAATATAGGTAAGCGATTCATATATATCCCCTTAGAAAGGACATAAAAAGTGCATATGGAATTTAGATATACTTTACAATGGATTACTTTAAAAAATTTAACTGTTTAAGGACAAAGGAAAAAATTCAACTGTTTAAGGACAAAGGAACTAGAAATTTATTATTTGACCAAGAAAATATATTAATTGATAATAACGATGATGGAAATTTTAATATAGCATATATTTTATTTGACAAGTGTCATTGATGAACAAACAGTTAAATAAACCAATTTTAATAAGTATTGCAAAATATAATAAATAAATTGTAAAGTAAAACTTTGGTAAATATAAAAAATACTAGGAAGTCAACGCTTGTTAATACATAGTCAATGCCAAAACGATTACATAATAACATGCTTGCGGTAGGGATAATAATAAGATAGGTAGTTTACCCATTTAAAAAAAATAAGATAGGTAGGTGTTAGAGTAAATATCTTAAAGTGTTTTTTTATTATTAGTTGAGTTTGTTTTTTGGGGAACATAAGAAAATAGGGTAATGGTCTAAGATTCAGAGGTATTTGGAAAGAGTAAAACTCTGTTTTTTTGGATCAGCAGTGGGTTAGTGATAAGTCAATTTGCATTCTTGGATTGAAGTCATGGCAACCACTGATGGCTATCTTCACTGCTAGTTAGATAACTAACTTATGATAAGTTTTGTCACCTAAAAAAATGTTAAACAACAAAAGTCATTGTCACGTCCCCGTACCCCATAATGCGGATAATTTAAATTTTTTGCTTTAAGAACATTTGTTCTCCTTTCTAACACAGGGCATGGGCGTTAACACACTCCTCAACCTTCATCACCGGTATTGGAAACCACTGTAACAGTCGTTTCGCCCTTGACAGATCCCTTATGTAACCGGAGCCCCATTTCCGCACTGGACCTATTCCTTTCGCACTCTCCCCTCCGCACTTTTTCCTTCTGCCTTGCGGAATTCAGAAGTCGAAGCCTAAGCACGACGGAGTCCTTTAACCACGGTTCCGCCTTCCGCCTTTCCGACCTCGGAACTTAGGAATCAGAAATCTAACGTGCGTCGGGAATATTGAACGGCTCTTCTGCCTTCCACCTTCGAAACTCAGAAGTCAGAAACATAACGATCGACCGAGTTCTTCAATTGTAGTTCCACCTTTCTGCCTTTCAGTGTGGAACTTGGGAATTAGAAAACTAACATGCGTCGGGAATACTGAACGACTCTTCTTCCTTTCTACTTTCGCTCTTCCAATTTATGCCCTTCGCCTCTCGCGGGCGGATCCCGAGGTGCATAAACACAGCCTTTCATCCTGGTTCAACTGCTCCTTTCCGTTTTTCGCCCTCCGCCTCCCTTAGGCGAATTCCATAGGGTGGGAACACCAAATCAAAGGTATTCTGACCCTTTGATCAGGGTTTCAGCCTTCATGGACTTAGGAAAAAATGCATTGAACATACAAGGCAATATAGATGCAAATGCATGAAATATTCACAAGTAACTTCTACTTAAATCATCCATAAACATAGCAATTTATAAGTAAATACATTGCAAAAATAACATAACAGAGAATACTTATCTTGGATGATCAAACTGTCCCGCAACTAGCTATATCGCTGCAACGTTCCATCCAACCATAGTCCAGTGTGTTCATTAATCTCTCAACACCACTGCCACCCTTGAGCTGGGCATGATTTCCACAAATAACTAGGGAACAACAGACTTACACATAGCCAAAACATATCACACACAGTGAAGCCGACCATTAGTTGGGTTTATCATACTGTCCAGCCAAGCCAACAACAAGTTGGGTTTATCAGGATGTTAGGCTTATAAGCCAAACAATATTAGGTTTACCGGGCTTACTCAGCCAAGGCAGCATACAATTGGGTTTATTAGACTACTCATAGTCAAGCCAACTTCCACAATAAGGACCAACCAAGCCACAGATGGGTTTATCAGGCACTCAGCCAAGCCGTCATTCACAGTGGGATTCTCAGGCTGTCCAGCCAAGGATTACACACAAGGCCAAACACAATAAGACATAGCCAAGCCAACGCATGTGTTTATCAGGCTGCCAGCCAAGCCATCCTTCAAGTTGGGTTTATCAGGCTTCTAAGGCAGTGGACAGGAAGAACTGCTAAGCTAGTGAGCTCATCCACGTAGCTAAGGACACCTTCGCAAGATCTATCTAGCCTGGCGTCCACATTGCCTACACACCCAACACAAGGAAGTGTCCCCTTCTCTGCTCGATAGTCCATTAGGATACCCCTTCCCTACCAATGCTCTTCAGGATATGCAGGGCATATTCACCGACCACTCTTACCTTATTGTGAGGTTCCACACTAGGTTTATTAAGCACATTCTACGTCTCTTCCACTCCTAAGTCTTGCATACAGTTCAGACCCAAACCAGAGAGCACATCACAATAACCATAATGTAAAACACAATAAAGCAGGCTCCACTCACCCTGTAACAAAGAAACTGGTTTGCATACCAAGTTGTAACACGGACAAAAACAAGGTTCACTTGCACACAGGAAAACACTGTGGAACAACACTTCCGTGACTCCAGAGAGTAAAACAAATTGTTATGAACAACAAATCACTGCACAACAGCACTAGGGAGACCATGGAGGACTACACTCTCATAAAATGGAGTGATCTCCACTGCCCATTTACTCAACAATACCACTAATTTCTCAACTAGGATAGAATGACCAACATCAACAACACAAAATAGAATGCGACTCTGTAAGCAGGCTTCACAAACAACGCAAATGAATCGAATGGTAGAATGAATCCAACGTTTTATACGACTCAGGGATGAGGGGAACGAGCACTCCTTCCCACGATTTCTTGCTTTAGAAGCAAGAACGTGGCTTCCCCGACTGCAGACTTGCAGGTTTGCTCAGACACATAATTAGATTACCATGCCTCGCTCTGCCCAAGGCATTAACTGCCTCAAACAACTTCTGGAAGAAATTGATGATTGAAGACAGAGGACAAAAAGGTAGCTGAGGGTTCAAGGTTCTCCTATTGACATCTGGCCTCACCCTAAGGGTAAGGGGTTTGACTACCTCCCCATCCTATCCCTTGTGGAATCCTACCCCCATCTCTTTCATGTTTCAGTTCCATAGCTAGTTGTGGTATGTTATTAAATGGTGTATTTTCATGATGTTCAAAACATGTTGTGCTTGACTTAGCACCAAAACCATAGATATCGACCTTGATCGCCTATCCACAAAACATCAATCAATGGTAGGGCCTTGGCCTTGATCTCCATGCCATGATCTCGATACAATATTTACATCATGTACAATCAAAATACCATGGGGTCAAAATCGGGGTATTACAGTCATATTAATAAACATGTACCAAAAATTTTAAACAAGAAAGGCCATATTAATAAATACATGCTATTGAAATGGTGATTTTTTTCAACATGAAAAAACAATTTTATATTAAATAAAAGTTTTGTCAAATTCCTTACATCCATCCCATAATAAAGGATCATCCCAAATTTGTCCAGCCAAAAAAACTACCAATCCAAATACAAAAACAAACTATCTACCAACTACCGTTTTTGTATCAGATTAGTGACAACATATCATCACTATCCAATAAACTAAAACCTTTTTACAAAATAACATAGTACCCAAAACTATCCCAAAATAACAAAAAACATCCCCAACTACTAGACAAAAAGAAGGTCATGATCAAAAGAAACACATTCTCCCAAAATGTGCAAGAGCCCCATCTTGGAATATTTCGAATGAAATATGACCATCCATATTACCAATGTCTCTTTTAGATAGGCTATCAGCATCCTTAGTAAGTTCTCTAAAAATATGTTGAAAGGAGATGTAGGAGAAATCCAATAGCAAAAGTTTGATTTTTGTCATCCAATGATTCAAGGCTAAAGAGTGAAGCTTTGATATCCCCTTAGCCCAATTGATAATAACTTGTGAGTCTCCTACAATCTAAAGGGAAGAATTCCCCAATGCTTGGCAAAATAGAGAAGATCCCATAATGCGAGCAATTTCGCTCTAGTATTAGTTCCCCTACCAACCTTCATCCATAACTGGATGACATAAGTCAAACCAAATCTAATAACCATTCTAGCTCCGCAAAAACCATCTTGCTCTACTCCATAAAAAAAAAGAGGATATCTCATCCCCAATGATGGAAATGTGACATATCTGGTGACTTTTAAAGTTTTTTCTTTATGCCAGTAAAAAAATAGGCTAGAAATCTTGATATTGACCACAACTGCATCCTGGGATTGATATTGGAATATAGCTCTATACCTTGCCTTCTAGATTTCCCAAAGGATAAAAAAGGAAGGAAACTTAAACATTTTGGTCTTCTAAACCAGATTAATAAGTTCTCTTCCAAAGTAACATAGTCCCAATTAACCACCAAATTGAATTTGTTCTCCAAAACATTCCAAACTTCTTTGAAAAAAGAACACTTGCCAAATAAATGACTTCCAGACTTAGCTTATACCTTACACAAAATGCATATGCTTGGTCCTAAAAAACCTCTAAGTTGCAATACGGCCCAGGTTAACATTTTATTTTTTGAATAAAGCCACACAAAAACTTTAATTTTCAAAGGACATCGTCCTTTCCAAAGCCATTTCATCCACCAGGTATCACTATCAACATCTTCCTCTTGTAGAATCATATTATATGTTAGATTCACATTCACTTTACCATTCTTTTTGGTGTAATACCAAACCATCTTATCATAGTGATTATTTAGTGAAATACCGACCTGGTATAGTTTAATAACATAAGCATTCCACTTAGCTGCCAAATTTCCATACAAACCCAACTCTTATGACGTAATCAATCTACCATCACCATGTGTTAATCCCACCTAATCCTGCTTCAAGACTATAATATTCCTCTTATGTAATTCAACTAACAGATCCCGTGAAAGACTGTACTCATCTTGTAACCCGATAATTGGGTCAATCCCAATAAAGAATTAATTGCCTTGTCCAACATACTAGCTAATAGCTTGATTAACGATAGGTAAACATTTCAAAAAACTACTCCAAATCACTAATACATTTTGCTTTTTTTTTTTTGCATCTCTGAACCAATGAACCGGATCAAGGTGATTCATGTATTTTTCTTTTACAATTCCCCCCCAAAGACCATCATTAAAAAGACTACGCCAAATTTTTTTAGCATAGAGAGCACAATTAAACCAACTCAAATGCTTTATCCCCCAACCACCAAGCAATTTGGGTTTAGACAAACTTTCCCATGAAGACAAATGAAACTTCGAAATCTCTAACCTACTCGCCCAAAGAAACTGGAATATCTTGGATATAATCAAAGAAATTACAGATGATGGGACAATGAATAACAAAAACCAATACACTAGTATACTTTGAAGCACAAAAGTCACCAAGGTAAGCCTACCTCCCATAGAAAGCCAATGAAAAGACGAACTATTGATTTTCCTCTGGATCCTTTTAATAAGCCAATCCCAGTCCCTAGTTTTTTAATCATTGGGTTTAAACTGAAAACCCAAATACTTAAAGCCTTCTTTAATATCCACCATTGTATAAGGAAAAATACTGGAAACTTGATTTTTCAACTCAACATCATCACATGAAAAAAAACAAACCTAGATTTTTTAGCACTAACTTCCAATCATGAAGCATCACAAAATTTATAAATAATAACCTGATAGTGTTGCCATCCAACAAAATATCCTCCACCAAATATAAGAACATCATCTACAATTAAGAGATGGGTGATGTATACTGATATCGAAACCTTTAAACCCGAAATTTTATTATCTTCCTTTACTTGTTTAATAAGGAGACTCATCCCTTCAATATCTAGGATAAACAAAGAAGGTGAAAGGGAACAACCTTGTCCAATTCCCCTGCCACCTTTAAAAAAAGTCGTAGGAACACCATTAACCAAAACCGCAAATCTGGAGAAGATATACACCCCATGATCAACACAACAATCTATATGAGAACAATATGGAGAAGGATTAGTCTGAGATATGTCTAATCAACCCAATCATATGACTTTATAAGATCCATCTTAAGAATAAAGGCATTTTGTTTATACTTTTTAACAAAATGAATACATTCTTGCACTATACCAACTGCATCCAAAATTTGTCTATTAGGAAGAAAGCCAAATTGATCTTCCAAAATAAACCTACCGATAATAGGATTCATTCTATCAACAATAATCTTAGTAATTATTTTATACATCAAATTACAAAGAGATATGGGTCAATAATCATTAAAAGTTTCAAGTCTATCTTTTTTGGGAATAAGTGTTATAAAAGTCGAATTTAAGCTCTTCATAACCTACCCCAATCTTCTATATTCATCCACATCCTTTGTAAGTTCTCTACCAAACATCTCAAAAAAAAAGTGTAAATAGAATCCAACGTCCACCCGTTCGGTCCAGGACTCTTGTCCTTGGAAAATTGCAAAAGAACATTCTTCACTTCATCCACTATAATTTGTTTCCCATACTTTAAACAATCATTCTTATCAAAGAATAAAGCAAAATTATTTATCGTCTTCAGTTGATTTTCTAGGTTGGAGCTATGAGTCTTGGAATATATACCTTTAAAATGATTAACAACAACTAATATTAAGGTTTTAGAATCACAACAATAGTCATCATGTTCAGTTGTTAATTCCTATATAAAATTAGTAAGTCTATGCTAATAAGCAAAATTGTGAAGAAAATTGGTATTATTGTCCCTTGCCTGTAACCACACAGCCTTGCTCTTCTGCCTCCAAGTTTCCTCTTTTTGTTTCAAAATCTTCCGCCTATTTGTATCCAAAACAATAATTTGTCTTTTCTTTTAGTAGAGAAAAAAACTTTGTCAACTTCACCTGAAAGTCTCTGAAATTCTTCTTCAATACATGTTAATTCTTTCTCATTCTCAGCTTTTCCGTCCTTTTCCCATTTCTAGACTTGCAACCTTAACATGCCTAACTTCTTGATCATACTAATCATCGGAGAAGAATAGGAAACAAGAAACATACTCATCCATTTCTCCCAAACAAAATCACAAAAAGAATCCTCCTCCAACCAATAGGGGTTAAATTTAAACGGATACTAGATCAAATATTTATCAAAATCAAGCTATAAAATAACTTCCTTGTGATAAGAAATGCTCACATAAGATGACCAGGACCTATACCTTCCAAAATCATCACACAAATCTTCAACCATAAAGAACCTATCCAAACGTTTGCTTATGCATGCACCCCCACACCGACTATTTGACCAAGTTGGAACAAGTACATTAGGTACAATATATATGAGCCTCGCATCCTCAAAGAATGACACAAAATAATCATATAAATGATCCACATGGTTCCCCACCCCCCAAGTTTCATCAGAAGACATAGTGAAATTAAAATTGCCTGCCAAAATAAGGGAATTGTCATCTAAAATACCAAACTAATACGCATGCTCCCAAAAAACCTTCCTATTATTGTAAGGAGCATAAGTATTTAAAAATTTAACCATTTTCTTATACCCCTTTAATCTACCTTCCACCATAATACCAACACCTAATGTAAGCCTTCAAATATGTGAAAACAGGATTCCATGCCACCAAAATACCCCCCAGACATACCACATGAGTCCAAAGCACAGACTCTCCAAGAAAGTTTCAACTTTAAGAAATATTCACAAGCAGGCCTAGCAGATGACATAGTCTCTTGAATAAGAATAATATGAGGTTCCACTTTATCTAGTAAAATTGTAGGGCAACTCTCTTTGAGCCACTGCCTAGCCCCCATATATTAAAGGATACTAAGATAATTGAGAAACCCCATCTAGGGCTGCATCCACTCCAAGAGCCCGAACAAAACATGTAGTAACATACTTATAACTACGCGGTAAACCTTTTTCAAACAGTGAAGAAACCATAGGATTTTGAAAGGAAGACTCGACACCCAACCCTGACTGCACCTCAACAATATTCTTCTCATTATTGCCTTTTTTCTTGGGTATTTTAATAGAAACATTAGGATTACAAATATAAGAAATCGACAAGATATTTGGTTCCATAGGAGAGGTCGAGTAGGTATTGAATGGTATTTTTCCCCTCCCCTGAATAAATTGTGGTGAAATAGACGAATCCATTAATAGGGAGGGGGAAATAGTAATCTCCAAACCACCCTTCTATTGGACACAATGCCACACTAGGAGCGGGGGCGTGAATTAGTGTGCTAGCACCCTTAACAAATTTTACTTCTCAAACTTAAGCATAGTTCGTCATTCATATTAAGCTACCAGGTACATCAACATTCATCAATCAATCATGTTATCAAAATATATCATAAGTGACACACCACAAAACAAGTATATAAACTTTTGTTTATAATTTTATAAGAAGTACAATGAAAGACTTCAATCTTCATGATTACATCAACACCAAGTAACTAAAGAGCACCAACTCCTACTCCAAGACCCAACCTGGTTGTCTTAGCTCCAACTAATAATATGCGAGGTATCCAAACCTCAAAGTGCAAGACTCATCTTGCCTTCACTTTCACTGTCATCAATCAACCATCTACTCAATCCGACTACTGCGCAAAACAACTTGTCCATTATTGTCACTATCATGTCAATTCAACATATCATTGTCATCATCCTTTCACTTGTGTCGCCATCAAGTCTATCACTGTTATCATTGTCCTACTTCTCACATGCCCTAGGCATAGTTGAGATGTCACATAGAACAACCAGATTGTCCTCACCATAGACCATATTAGAAAGCTAGGCTTGATCACAATACCGTCATCTACTTCATCAATATACTATCCCAATACAACTGCTAAACAAAGTATTTACTCTCTGCAACTAGGTTGTTGTCCATGCATAGTTTCAGGCTTGTATTTAGCAATGAGAAACTCATACGCTACAAACTTGCCTCATCTCAACATGAATGTGCTCTACCATTGTGAATGTATTCTGCCTCACCGTCGTGGAACTGACCAGTCTTTACCATTTCAATTTTACATCCAACACACCCATTCACGTTATGAGAATACAAGTCAACATAAACAAACTTGGCTCCACACAATTTCTCATCCCACGTTCAAACTTTTTGTGAGGACCTGCAATTAAGAGAAAGACAAAGTGAACCCAGTGTATCATACATATGTCAATCCCTCAACGTTGCTTATACTTAGCTTGGATATCTCAGCATTTTCTTCTACCCCTTAAGATTAAGACCTTAGGTCTGTAGCCCGAATTTTCTTCCACATTTAATTGTGGGTACCTCAATGAAGATATCTGAAATCAGAGAATCAAGTGTTATTTCAAGGCTTTCAACCTTCGACCTGTTGCCAATTAATATGATCCCAGAGCTTTTGAACAGAGCTAAAAATGCCATCAATCTACTGCGGCTCAACTGATCCTTTTATACCTGAAAATCAGAGTTATATCCAAAGATAAAAAAAATATTGTAGAAGACGGTCTTTAAACTCAAGTTCTGTATAAAGATAATAATTTTCTGCGGCTGCCTCACTGCATCCCTTTACCCAAAATTAGAGCTCATTTCCACACTTCACTACATTTTAAACATGGTTATCTTTTTTTTGCTGCGGTTGCCTCATTGCATCCCTTGACCCGAAATTAGAGCTCATTTCCACACTGCACTACATTTTAAATGTGGTTATCTTTTGATATATATACTTATCTCAACATGGAAAAGTCAAGCATTCAATCTACGCCGACCTTACAAGTAGAGTAATTTGACTTTTCAATTCACAAAAAAAATATTAATTTGAGTTTCTTAAATGAGCCGACTTTACATATGAGCATTTTATATTTCATTATGACTGGGCCGACCTTGGGTTTAGACCAGCTTTTTCATTTTCATTACAATATTTGCTTCAACCAAATGTTATAAGTGCCATAAGTTGGGGGCCACTCCAATGCATCAAGGGCTTCAAACATGACACGCCCATCATATTCAACTACTTCATCATAGAGCAATGATAATCAAGTCGTCATGGAAACCACACAAGAAGACCATGGTCTCATCATGCTAATGGGCTTTATCAAACATTATAAGTGCCATGGAAATCTTTCTTCAAATGCAATGGGCTACACAACCAAGAGCACCATTAAGTGGCTCCAAGAAGCATGTGTTCATCAACAAGGGCATCAAGGCACAATGGCTTCAACAAATGACCACATAATGGGTCATTTGTACCACCTAGTGCTCCCATGTCACCAACAACCACAACCTTTGTCATTAATGGCTTGTCATCAATTACAACCATGCTTAACACCTCCCTCCCTCGAGAGGGGGAAAATCATTTGGTTTTAAAATAGAGGATTACGGAATAGGTAGAACCTCAACTTCTAAAGTGAAAGCATTACTATCAGATAGTTGTTCAACTCTATTAGGTCCACCCTTATCCTTTGAGGAATAAAAAACAACCAATGACTCCCCCATCTTCTTAGTTGAAACTTCCCCTTCATCCCTAACATAATCAACCTCTCCCGAAGCTGACAAAAAACTAAAAATTTCATTGATAAATAAAAACTTCAAAAGCACAGGGACATATTTTGCGAACTTACAAACAAAGGAAGATATCGAGTTTCGATCCAGAGAAATAGGAAAGTTCAAACCATTTTCAATTTCATCAAATTGCTCTTCATGTTTTTCCTCTTTCTTAAATAAGACCCATAAAAGTAATGTTTATAGGTATCCTTCGAGTTCCCCGTACCTCTACATTTATGGGAACAAAATGGAATTCTCCAATAATCCAGTTTATGCACAAAAGAACCTTCCTCCTATATAAATTCCAGTTATTCCTGAAGCCCTTCTTCCAGATCTATCTCCACCACCAAATGTGGAGCTTTTCACTCAAATCCCATCAAATGTTCTTCTTTAATTAAAATAAACTTACAAATTGAATTCACAACAACCATAAAGCCTTTAAGATTCCAACAATGTAAAGGAAAACTCGACAAAATAACCCATATATGTCTCTTCACCAACTTCGTCTTCTAGGGATCGAAATTGACCTGCACGTGAGTTACTACCAAAGGTTCCCTTTCGATGACCTAATAACACTCCTCTATAGCCTTTCTATCCTCCTCCATCAGAAATTGGAACACAATCCAACCATTCAATAACATAAGAACTCAAGGAATGTTTGAAAGAAAGGGATTCCATTTGCACTGAATCCATTCCAACATCTTGTTCCTATTAAGTTTAATAAACTCAAACTTATTAACCAAATCCCTCTAGAAACAACCGACACCATATCCATGGTTACATCTCTTCCCAAAAAACATAAGGGTTTTCCTTTCTTAATCCACTCAAACTTTAGTTTTCTAGGAACAATGTCTGCCTTACCTCCCACCTACTGAGAAAACCGACGATTATTATCCTTCTCCACTAGCTTTTGAAGTCCTTACCCCATAGCATCACCTCTTGGACCACCCAAGACACCTCCTCCCGACTGAAAACACTGTTGACCCTAGTGTTATTTATGGACAAAAGGTTTTGTTCCTTTTTACCAAAAGCCTCAGCATGCATAGGGGTAAGACCCCCCTTAGCTATTCACACCAACCCCATATTACGACACATGGGTGATGTGACAGGAGAACTAAACTCCAATGATCCACTTGCCTGCCGATTACAACCCCCACCCAGATCCACCAAAACTCCATTTTTAGAAAACACTACAATGTCGATATCTTGTTATTTCATGGGTTTGAAAAGGTTATAGGACACAATCCTTAAATAAGCAACAAAGGCCATATTAATAAACACATGCCATTATGGCGACAATGTCCCCTTTGATGAGTTTGAAAATGTTGTAGGAGGTAATGTTTCCATTGATTCATGAGTTTGAAAATGTTATAGGAGGTAATGTCTCCATTTATTCATGAGGTTGAAAATGTTATAGGATAAGTGTTAGAAGACATTCATTTATGCTATGGAATATATTTATATAATATTTTACATTGAAATTTCATCCAATTGTTCTTCATGCCTTTCCTCTTCCTTCCTAAATAAAGAAGACCATAAAAGTCATGTTTACAGGTATCCCTCAAGTGCCTCGTACCTCTACATTTATGGCAATGAAATGGAATTCTCCAATAATCCAGTTTATGCACAAAATAACCTCCCTCCCATATAACTTCCAGTTATTCTGGAAGCCCTTCTTCCAGATTTATATCTCCACCAACACATGTGGAGATTTCCGCTCAAATCCCATAAAATGTTCTTTTTCAATTAAAGTAAACTTACCAATTGAATTCACAACAACCATAAAGCCTTTAAGATTCCAACAATGTAAAGGAAAACCCGACAAAATAACCCATCGATGTCTCTTCGCCAACTTCATCTTCTAGGGATTGAAATAAACCTGCTAGTGAGTTACTACCAATGATTCCCTTCTAATGACCTAATAACACTCCTCTATAGCTTTTCCATCCTCCTCCATCAGAAATTGGAACACGATCTAACGATTCACTAACATAAGAACTTGAGGAATATTTGAAATAAAATCCTTCCATTTGCACTAAATCCAGTCAAAGATCATGTTCCTATTGAGTTTAATAAACTCAAAATTACCAACCAAATCCCTTTGAGACACAACCGACACCATATCCATGGTTACATCCCTTCCCAAAACACAAGGGTTTTCCTTTCTTAACCCGCTCAAACTTTAGTTTTCTAGGAACTGTATATGCCTTACCTCCCACCTACTAAGAAAACCAAAGATTATTATCCTTCTCCACCAGCTTCTGAAGTCCTACCCCCATAACATCACCTCGTGGACCACCCAAGACACCTCCTCCCGACCGAAAACACTATCGATTCCCAATGTTATTTCTGATAATAATAAAAAAAAAAACCTTGCATGCATAGGGGTAGGAACCCCCTCAATTGTTCACACCAACCCCGTATTATGACACACACAAAAAAAAAACAAAAAAAAAACCTTGCATGCATAGGGGTAGGAACCACCTCAGCTGTTTACACCAACCCCGTATTATGACACACACACACACACACACACACACACACACACACAAAAAAAAACCCTTGCATGCATAGGGGTAGGAACCCCCTCAACTGTTCACACCAACCCCGTATTATGACACATGGATGATTTGACAGGAGAAATAAACACCAATGATCCACTTGCCCACCGATCACAACCCCCACCCGGCTCCACCAAAACCCCATTTTTAGAAAACACTGCAATGGAAAAATCTTGTTATTTCATGGGTTTAAAAATGTTATAGGACACAATCCTTAAATAAACAACAAAGGCCATATTAATAAACACATGCCATTATGGTGGCAATGTCCCCATTGATGAGTTTGAAAATGTTATAAGAAGCAATGTCCCCATTGATGAGTTTGAAAATGTTATAAGAAGCAATGTCCCCATTGATGAGTTTGAAAATGTTATAAGAAGCAATGTCCCCATTGATTCATGAGTTTGAAAATGTTATAGGGTAAGTGTTAAAATACATATTCATTTATGCTATGGAATATATTTATATAATATTTAACATTGAAAGTTCAAACCATTCTCAATTTCATCCAATTTCTCTTCATGCTTTTCCTCTTCCTTCCTAAACATGACAAGACCCATAAAAGTCGTGTTTACAGGTACCCCTCGAGTACCCTGTACCTCTACAGTTATGATTACGAAATGGAATTCTCCAATAATCCAGTTTATGCACAAAATAACCTCACTACCATATAACTTCCTGTGATTATGGAATCCCTTCTTCCATATCTATCTCCACCACCACATGTGGAGTTTTTCGCTCAACTCCCATCAAATGTTCTTCTTCAATTAAAATAAACTTACCAATTGAATTCACAAAAACCATAAATCCTTTAAGATTCCAACAATGTAAAGGAAAACCCAAGAAAATAACCCATAGATGTCTCTTCGCCATCTTTGTCTTCTAGGGATTGAAATCAACCTGCCAGTGAGTTACTACCAAAGATTCCCTTCTGATGACCTAATAACACTCCTTTATATCCTTTCTATCCTCCTCTGTCATAAATTGGAACATGATCCAACCTTTTACTAACATAAGAACTCGAGGAATGTTTGAAATAAACGACTTCTATTTGCATTGAATCTAAATTAATCCAAGATCTTGTTCCTATTAAGGTTAATGAACTCAACCTTACCAACCAAATCCCTCTGAGACAGAACCGACACCATATCCATGGTTACATCCCTTCTGAAAACACACAAGGGTTTTCCTTAACCCACTTAAACTTTAGTTTTCTAGGAACAATACCTACCTTACCTCCCACCTACTGAGAAAATCGAAGATTATTCACGGGGGCTTCACTTGTTGACCAATATCCTATCACGTTAGTTCATATTGTGGGTTTTAAAATTATTAAAAATCGAACCAATATATTGTAGGTATTGGGGGGATGAGGGGTTTAAGGTGGGGGTGGGTAGGGTGGTTTATAAGAATTGAGGTATAAAAAGGGGTGGGGAGGAGTTTTTAAGTATTGGGAGGGTGTTTTAACAAAAAGAGTTTGGGTCAATATCTCTCAAAATTAAGGGTATTCTTTAATATCCCATGATTGCACGTGCTATGTGAGAGGTTCACTAAGAGAAGTCCCCGTGAGATTATTATCCTTCTCCATCAGCTTCTGAAGTCCTACCCCCATAACATCACCTTCTGTACCAACCAAGACACCTCCTCCTGACAAAAAACATTGTCGATCCCCAATGTTATTTCCGGACAAAAGGTTTTGTTCCTTTTTACCAAAATCCTCTACATGCATAGGGGTAGGAACCCCCTTAGATTTTCACACCAACCCCGTATTACGACACATGGGTGATGTGACAGTAGAACTAAACTCCATTGATCAAATTTCCTGTCGATCACAACCCCCACTCGGCTCCACCAAAACCCCATTTTTAGAAGACACTTCAATGGCGATATCCTGTTATTTCATGGGTTTGAAAGTGTTATAGGACACAATCCTTAAATAAACAACAAAGGTCATATTAATAAACACATGCCATTATGGTGGCAATGTCCCCATTGATGAGTTTGAAAATGTTATAGGAGGTAATGTCCCCATTGATTCATAAGTTTGAAAATGTTATAGGATATGTGTTAAAAGACATATTCATTTATGCTATGGAATATATTTATATAATATTTTACAATTAAAGTTCAAACCATTTTCAATTTCATCCAATTGATCTTCATGCTTTTCCTTTTCCTTCCTAAATAGAGAACACCCATAAAAGTCATGTTTACAGGTATCCCTCAAGTGCCCTGTACATCTACATTTATGGCAACGAAATGGAATTCTCCAATAATCCATTTTATGCATAAAAGAACCTCCTTCCCATATAACTTCAAGTTATTCCATAATCCCTTCTTCCATATCTATCTCCACTAGCACATGTGGAGCTTTCTGCTCAAATCCCATCAAGTGTTCTTCTTCAATTAAAATAAACTTACCAATTGAATTCACAACAACCATAAAGCCTTTAAGATTCCAACAATGTAAAGGAAAACCCAACAAAATAACCCATAGATATCTCTTCGCCAACTTTGTCTTCTAGGGATCAAAATCAACATGTTAGTGAGTTACTACCAAATATTCCCTTCTAATGACCTAATAACACTTCTCTATATCCTTTCTATCCTCCTCCATCAGAAATTGGAACACAATCCAACCATTCACCTACATAAGAACATGAGGAATGTTTGAAATAAAGGGCGTCCATTTGCACTGAATCCAATCCAGGATCTTGTTTCTATTAAGTTTAATAAACTCAAACTTACCAACCAAATCCCTTTGCGATAGAACCGACACCATATCCATGGTTACATCCCTTCCCAAAACACACAATGGTTTTCCTTTCTTAACCCGCTCAAACTTTAGTTTTCTAGGAACAATATCTTCCTTACTTCCCACCTACTGAGAAAACTGGAGATTATTATCCATCTCCACCAGATTATGAAGTCCTATCCCCGTAGCATCGCTTGTTGGACCACCCAAGACACCTCCTCCTGACTGAAAACACTATCGATCCCTAATGTTATTTCCGAAAAAAGGTTTTTTTCCTTTTTACCAAAAACCTCTGCATGTATGGGGGTAGTAACCCCCTTAATTGTTCACACCAACCCCGTATTACGACACATGGGTGATGTGATAGGAGAACTAAACTCCAATGATCCACTTGCCCATCGATCACAACCCCCACCTGACTCCACCAAAACCCCATTTTTAGAAAACACTGCAATGGGGAAATCTTGTTATTTCATGGGTTTGAAAATGTTATAGGACACAATCCTTAAATAAACAACAAAGGCCATATTAATAAACACATGCAACCCACGATAATTGACCGATTGAAATGGTGATTGAGAAATCCATGGTAAGGAGCTGATTTCGAAATGAAAATACCGTAGGATTAGTCCTAATAATTATTTTTTTGCTCTGCTAGGGTTTCTGGTCGTTTCTTGGCATAGGGTTTTTGGCCTTGTTTCCTTTCGTTTGCTTGCCATGGATCCACCTGATCTGGACCTGGATGGGCGTAGAGCAGGTCTGGTGGAAGGGTTCCGTTGGTTCTTGGCCTCCCAGCCGGTAGCAAAAAATGCCCCATTGGATTCTCGGTTTGTTAAGCTTGTTGAAGTGTCGAATGCCACTCTCTCTTCTACAGATTCAAAGTTCAAAGCGGTGGATTTACACGAACGTGGACTTGTCAGGCATTTCACTGGCCTTTGGCCATCCCCTCGTTCCATTGAAATTTGGCTGGACAAGAACTACCGACCTCTGATCCATGGAGAGGTTCAACAAAATTTTTGTGGAAGGGGTTTCTTTGTTTTTTTGTTCAAAAAAAAAGAAGACAGAGATTTAATCTTCAGGAACGGGCCATACTTCATGGGCCCAAGAGGAATGTACCTCAACAAGTGGGATCTATCCTTTGATCCAGAGAAGGATATACCTTCAGAAGTACCGGTCTGGGTAAAACTGTCGTACCTTCCGTTGCATTGTTGGAACGATGAGGATTTGAAAACTATAGGAAACTCTCTAGGAAAATACATAGATAAGTCAGAGCCGAAGCCGCCAATGTTCTCCTGCGCTAGAATATGTGTGGAAGTAGACCTAGAAAAATTCTTGCCGGAAGCAATAAACCTCAACATGGAAGACTGGAAGCATCTCCAAACAGTTGACTTCGAGCAAATCCCATTTAAGTGTAAGGTATGCCATGAATATGGGCATTTTATGAAGTCCTGCAAAAAAAAAACAGGCTGAGGAAGGAGATATCACAAGAGAGGAATGGAATGAAGTCAGTAGAAGAAAAGGAAACAAAGCAAACAAGAGCCAGGTGAAATCCCCAGCAAAAAAGACAAAAGTATCAGAAAATAGCTTCCAAGCCTTGGCATAAGCATTAGAACCCCAGGATCAAATGGGAAGTATAGTAGTGGAGAAAGAAGAGGCACTACAGGAGATCAAAGGAATGGAGCCAGTACTGGAAGAGTTTGGAAAAACCTATGAACCTCTACTTCCAATGCAGCCATATGTGGAAATAAGGCCAGAATCTTCGCATAATTCAGGTTCGGTCACAAGATCTAGAGCTAAGGCTCATTCGGAGGAAATCTTAGAAAGCAGAGAGGAAGAGTTCAAGCAGCTAACCAGGAAAGGAAGAAAGCCCAATAAATATCACAGAGAACAAGAGACAGGCAGGGAAAAAGCGGCAGGCAAGCAATCGAGTCTATACCACTTGGTAAAACCTTTACATCCCGAAAAGCAAAGTGGAGAACCGTCGGAGGGAAGAAAGGACAGAGTGGGTTCAATACCAATAAAAAAGTAATGAAAGTAGTCTCATGGAGTTGTCAAGGGTTAGGAGTCCAACAAAAGGTAGAAGCAATTAAGAGTTTCAAATTCACAGAAAAAACTAACATCCTCACAATCCAAGAGACTAAAATGCAAGAGGTAGAAAGCTTGGCTACCATTAAAAGATTTTGGAAAAACGGATCAGGGAAAGCTGTAAGCGCGTAAGGAGCCTCAGGGGGTCTGCTAACATGGTGGGACTCTTCTCTTTTCAATTTTAAATCCTCAATAGAAAACAGACACTAGCTCTTCGTAGAGCTGGAAGATCTGGAGAATCATGAAATAATTTGTATAGGAAACATATGCGGTCCAACAATCAACGGAGCTAAGGAAGAATTCTGGCAACAATTGGAATCACAGAGATATGGGAAGATGCACCTCCCGTGTATAATAGTAGGAGATTTCAATGTAACCATCTCGCCGGAGGAAAAAAAAAGGTGGCTCAAAAGTTAGAGACCTGTTTGGGGAAAGACTACAAGACGTTATAGCTTCTTGGAAGCTAGCCGAAATCAAGCAAAGGAAAGGAAAGTATACCTGGAACAATAAACGGATCGGACCTGGGCATATAACAGCCAGATTGGACCGTATCCTGGTAAGTTCTTCTCTATTAAATAAGCCCTTGCTACCAGTCTCAAGACTTTTAACCTCAGCTGCATCTGATCATAAGCCAATAATTTTCTCGTTGGAACCAATTGGTAACCTGGGCCCTCAACTTTTCAAGTTTTCTTCTATTTGGTTAAGAGAGCTAGGGTTTCACGAAATTGTTTCTCAAGCCTGGGGAAAGTATTTCCATGGCTCCCCAGCTTATATTTGGGAACAAAAATAAAAAAATGTAAAAAAGGAGATAAAGATATGGCTAGCCAGCCGACCTCACCCTGGATAGGAAAAAATCAAATTGCTCAAGAATCTAGAAGAGATTCAGGAGGAAATGGAAAAGGGAAGAAGTCACCAGAGAAATGCTACTAAGGGAAAGAGAGAATGATAAAAAAATTTCATCCATCTAGAGAAAGGTAGAGATGGAACTAAGATTAAAATCCAGGTGTTTATGGCTAAAAGCAGTGGCCCGAATTCAGGTTTCTTTCATTACTAGTGCAAAGAATGTATCAGAAAAAACACCATAAAGGAATTAACGCTGGAAGATGGAGGCAAGATCAATGATCATGAGATAATTAAAAAAGAGGTAAAGGCACATTTTCAAGCGCACTACTCTAGCGAAGAAGAAATTTTAGAAGAAGACATGCACTCCCTTAGTGGATAAATTCCACATATGGTGCAGGAAAAACACAATTTTCTTACTCAGCATATTACCTTTGAAGAAGTGAGAAGAGCAATGTGGACTTTGCATCCTGACAAGGCTCCAGGACCCAATGGGTTCCCGATCAGTTTCTACAGAAGCTGCTGGAATATTATAAAAAAAATACCTTGTAAAAATGATAATTTGGTCACAATCCATGAAATGTATAGGAGGTGCCACGAATTCAACGTTCTTGGCTCTAATTCCCGAAGAACAGAACCCGTCCTCCATCAAAAGGTACAGACCAATATCATTTTGAAATTCCTCCTATAAGATTATCTTGAAAGTAATATCTAACAGGCTGAAGAAGGTAATCCGAGATATAATATCCGAAAACCAAGGGGGCTTCATAGCTGGAAGATAGATATCCTGATGGTACAAGAAGCAATCCATTCCCTTCAATCTCGCAAGGAGGCAGGTATGGAAATCCAACTAGATCTCGCAAATGCATTTGATAGGATAAGACACTCATACATTTATCAAGTCATGCAGAGTTATGGATTCCCACAAGCCTTCATTTAGTGGGTAAAGGCTTGTATAAGCAAGCCATGGATTGCTCCTCTCATTAATGGCCATCCCACCTCGTTCTTCCAAGCGCAAAGGGGAATTAGGCAAGGATGCCCAATGTCTCCCTTCCTCTACATTCTAGTCGCAGATTCTCTCAGCAGAAGGCTAAACAGAATTGGGAATGAAGGGACAATTCCAGGAATAATCATAGCAAGAGGGGTTCAGGGCATCAACCACACACAGTTCATGGATGACACTGTTCTATTGAGTAGTGCCTCTTCCCAATTAGTTAGGTGTCTCAAAATCACGCTAGACCTCTTCTTAAAAGTTTTCGACAGTTAACTAAATGAAAATAAATCCTAGCTATATGGTTGGAACAACAGTCCAAATTCCCTTAGATATCTTGCAAACATTCTAGGAATTCAAGTCAATCTACAATGGACGTCCTTCATATATCTTGGAGTTCCAATCGTTAATAAAAAAAGTTCGATTGCGGTCTGGAGGCCTCTAATTCAAAAGATGAAGAATTTTTTTTAGCTTTGGAGCAACTCTTGGCTTAACTTAGCAGGCAGAGTAGTTTTAATAAAATCTATCCTCTCCTTGTATCCAATATTATATTGTGCAATCTTCACTGCTCCAAAGGTTGTCATTAGATCCTTTAACATGGAAATTAGGAAGTTCCTCTGGCAAGGAGGTAAGATGCAGGGGAGAAAGTTTAATCTGGTGAATTGGGAAGCTCTAATTGAGAATAAAAATAATGGAGGGCTTGGAATCAGGGATCAAGGGAAAGTGAATCAAGCTTTGGGGGCAAAGCTAGTCTGGAGAATGATTGCAGGAGGCAAGGAATGGTGGATAGAGGCTATTAGGAGAAAATATATAAAAAGGAAGAAATCAAGAATCTTGGATCTCCCCTGGGGGGCAAAGGAACATCCATATGGAACTAGCTCAAAAACTATGCTGGTCTAATCAAAGACAAGATTTATTGGATCCCCGGTAATGGTAGTAAAATCAATATATGGACAGACTCCATCTTAGGAAGGCCCACTCTTGCTTCTAAAGCTGAGTTACTCCCTCTCCGTAGGTGGCTGGAAGATCATGGTTACAAGTCCTTAAAAGACTTCTCTATTTTGGGATCTAGGGGTGACTGGAATGGCTGGATTCGGATAAATCTACCCTCACACTTAGATCCTCTCTATGATTCCTTTAACTCTTTCCCGCACGGAATTGCCCCTCTTATCCTCAGTGAAAAAGATTTGAGAGGATGGGCGAACTCTGGGACTTATTTCGTAAAAGAAGGCTATCAATCTCTACAAAATTTAGGGAATGACATTCAACAAAGAAATTGGAGGAAGGCATGGGATTCTTTCTGTATCCCAAAAATCAATGTGTTCTTTTGGCTTCTATCTAAGATAAGCTTTTAATAGCTGAAAATCTAAGGAAACGTGGGTTTTATGGGCCCTCAAGGTGTCATCTCTGCTAAGAAAATTCCGATTCAGCTTAACACTTGTTCCTAGAGTGCCCATTTACCAAATGAGTTTGGACCTTCTTCCTAGGCAAGGATGGGTAGAATCTGATTTTTTCGAGGTTAGTAACCACTATGATGACAAGCTGGAAAGGATGCTATCCTGGAAAATTAAGAAAAAAGAAGATCCTTGGAAGAATTTGGGATGCAGGTCTCAAAAATGTATGCTGGCAAATTCGGCTTATAAGGAACATGCTTGTATTTGATAACAAAAAAGTAAATGCTCAACGAACTGCCTTCAAAGTGACAAATATGATAAAAGAGACATTGAACACAAAGCAGATCACCCACTCACCTTCTGAAAAAATATCAGATGAAGATCTAGAATGGTGCAAAGACCTTATACCACAGAACTCTCTTCAAACCGAAAGGAAAGTTGGGCTTCACAATTGGGAAATTTAGAAAAACTTCAAGAATTTCACATAGTGGAAGGCAAGTTTGAACTCTTACTCCTTTCTCTTCGATGGGGCTGCGAAAGGAAATCCTGGGGAGGCAGGTGCGGGTGGGATCATATTTGTTCTAGGAGGAAAAGTTGTGACTACTTATGCCTGAGGTCTAGGATGGAAAACCAACAATGAAGCTGAATGGCTTGCATTGTTTTATGGCATATACCTAGTTAAGCTTCTTGGCATTAGAAAGATCACAGTAATTGGGGACTCAAAGCAGGTAATCCAGAGAATGAACAACAAAATTAATAAAGGCATGGTCAAAACCAACAGAATCTACAAGCGTATTGAACAAATTTCTGGAGAAACTCAAGCTTCCTATTTTCACATTCTAAGAAGCAATAATGTTGAGGCTGAGAAGCTGGAAAATAAAGGAGTTAAGCTCAGTATTGGGATGGCCAAGGTAAACGAAACTCCTCCCAATTTCCTTTATGTGTCGTAAGAAGCTATGGAATCTAATTTGTCCCCAAGGGCAATCCGAGTCAAATGTTAAGATTGGTCAGGATTCCACGGCCTTCCTGCCCCCACCTAGCAAGAAGAAAAACCAATTTTCTGTTAAAAAACGCAGGAAATCCTTGGTCTGGGGAATGGGCTCTCCTTCCTATTTCTGGCAATTATCTCCATTCCCACGCGTTAACATATAATGTTGATCCAGTTTTCAAACTGTTGATGGAAGGACCCATACGAAGCATCATGAAGTTTCACAAGGTAACCTTTCCCTAGGAATTGCCTCACGTCAACGTAGAGATCGCAAGTGAAATCAACATGGTCTATGCAAAAGAGAAGGCATGCCATAAGACTGTGTATCCATGTAATGAGTCAGGCTTGGTTACAATTGATAGGGAGAATAAAAAATTTGACGTAGAGGAAAAAAATAGTGCAGGTGAGGCCCTGAAAGAAAACCCAGGCCAAACTCAGATAAAAAATTTGCTCACTTGTGACGACAGTTTCAAAGCTTTTCCAGTCGAAGATGGTAACATTGTTCACATCCTTCTTGGCATTAAGATGGTTTGGGACGAGTCTCCCATTATAGCTGGTAGGTAGAACAATGTTGGGGCTGTGAATTTGACAGAGCAAAAGATATTTAGTAAGATGGTAGGAAGAGGAGTCTCATAATTGAATAGGTAGCAATGAATCAATTTGTCAAATCTTAGAAGGGAAAGGAGAAGGAGCATGTCTAGCTCTTGGAAATAGAATGTATTTTTGTTATCTAGTTTCAGGAGTCTTTCACAAGGTATACCCTTACAAGGGATCTAGCAGTAGCACCAGGCATATAAATAAGTTAAAAGAGTCAATTATTAGTTTATATCTCTCAGTATTCTTGGTCTCTTCAGAACTCTGTAGGACATAGTTCTGCATTTTTTGTAAACTTAAATAAACACATGCCACTATGGTGGCAATGTCCCCATTGATTCACGAGTTTGAAAATGTTATAGGAGGAAATGTCCCCATTGATTCATGAGTTTGAAAATGTTATAGGATAAGTGTTAAAAGACATATTCATTTATGCTATGGAATATATTAATATACTATTTAACATTGAAAGTTTAGACCATTTTCAATTTCATCCAATTGCTCTTCATGCTATTCCTCTTCCTTCCTAAATAAAGAAGAAACATAAAAGTCATGTTTACAGGTATCCTTCGAGTGCCCAGTACCTCTACATTTATGGAAATGAAATGGAATTCTCCAATAATCCAATTTATGCACAAAAAACCTCCCTCCCATATAACTTCCAGTTATTCTGAAAGCCCTTCGTCCAGATCTATCTCCACCAGCACATGTGGAGCTTTCCGCTCAAATCCCATCGAATGTTCTTCTTCAATTAAATAAACCTACCAATTGAATTGACAACAACCATAAAGCCTTTAATATTCCAACAGTGTAAAGGAAAACCCAAGAAAATAACCCATAAATGTCTCTTCACCAACTTTGTCTTCCAGGGATTGAAATCAACCTGGAAGTGAGTTACTACCAAATATTCGCTTCCGATGACCTAATAACACTCCTCTATAGCCTTTCTATCCTCCTTTGTAAAAAATTGGAACACGATCCAACCATTCAGTAACATAAGAACTCGAGGAATGTTTGAAATAAAGGGTTTCCATTTGCACTAAATCCAGTCCAAGATCTCGTTCCAATTAAGTTTAATAAACTCAAATTTACTAACCAAATCCCTATGAGACAGAACCGACAACATATCCATGGTTACATCCCTTCCCAAAACACACAAGGGTTTTCCTTTCTTAACTCGCTCAAACTTTAGTTTTCTAGGAATAGTATCTGACTTACCTCCCACCTACTGAGAAAATTGAAGATTATTATCGATCTCCACCAACTTCTGAAGTCCTACCCCCATAACATCACCTTTTGGACCACACAAGACACCTCCTCCCGACTGAAAACATTGTCGACCCCCAATGTTATTTTTGTACAAAAGGTTTTGTTCCTTTTTACCAAAAGCCTCTGCATACATAAGAGTGGGAACCCCCTTAGCTATTCACACCAACCTCATATTATGACACATGGGTGATGTGACAGGATAACTAAACTCCAATGATCCACTTGCCCATCGATCATAACCCCCACTTGGCTCCACCGAAACCCCACTTTTAGAAAAACACTACAATAATGATATCCTGTTATTTCATGGGTTTAAAAATGTTATGAGACACAATCCTTAAATAAACAACAAAGACCATATTAATAAACACATGCCATTATGGTGGCAATGTCCCCATTGATGAGTTTGAAAATGTTATAGGAGGCAATGTCCCCATTGATTCATAAGGTTGAAAATGTTACAAGATAGTGTTAAGAACATATTCATTTATGCTATGAAATATATTTATACTAGAATTTGCACCAGGAGGTGCAAAGGAATGCCAAGAGGGTAAAAATATTGAATCTTTACCGCAACAAATTATCTGCAATAGACTTTTCGTGTTGGCATTGTTCGTTTATAGACCTCAAAACCGAAGGAGAAACCCTAAGAGAACCCCAATGTTACATGAAAGGTAATATTTCTGAATCCTTCAAGTCGTTTTGGTTGTCCCCATAATATTTATCATGGTTTCTATGATTTAACTTAGTTGAATATTTTGTGTGCGCAAGTCGGACATCCCGCAATTGCAGGATGTGGGTTGCGTGAAGTGATTTATTTTGTGTTTTTTGTTGCGTGTTCCCGCAACCCACAATTTGTGGGATGCGGGTTGCGGGATGAACAACTTGACAAATTATGGATATTGAATAAAAC
>LPNX011127254.1:180915-203567 GCA_001517045.1 Pseudotsuga menziesii | reverse complement strand
TACCTGAAAAAACGTGATGATGATGTCATCATCACGTTTTTTCAGGTATTTCTTGTTTTTAGGGTAGCGGGGTCCATCAAAAGTATGCAGTGTGGGTACTCATTGGATGCAGAATCAAATTCCGCATCCAATAAGCTCTCCCGATCAAAATTTGAGTAAAAACACAGGGAGATATGTCGAAAATACAAACACAAAAAGTAGTTTTTTTCTTTCTTCCTCCAAAATTAATCAATATTATTTTATTATTTTAACTATTATTTTATTATTTTCCTTAGGAGGCCCATTTTAGACCCCAAAATTCCTCTAATGATAAACGCAATGATGATTTAGGGCTAAGGATGGACAAACTTTTGTTGATTTTCAAATGATCCATGGAGGGACATAAGATTCAGTCTTGTCCAATTGTTGTGGGCTTACCTAATGAGACAAGACATGTCATAAAAAATTGTAAGTCCTCGAGGAATTGACCATTGGAGGAAGAGACTAGAAAACAGTGGTTAAATTATCAATGGTGGAAGCACAGAGTGCTCTGAATGAGGACTTTATTACTTGTCACATCCCAAGCATGGTCCATCAGGTGGGGATGTCAGCTCACGGTTGGGGGTGTTAGAAGAGACATATCAGTATCTAGTGATCATCTAGAAAACAGCCCTTGAGATGTATTAGGGTTTGGGGAATTAATTCTTAGTAAAGTGGAACCATTGCATAACACAAGATACAATTAATACTTATCTTTAATGGAAATCAGTCCAAGCAACTGGTTGTGTAGGAGAAACGTTCCACATAACTGTAATGATCACTCATTAATACCACCCCCAAGCTAGGTTATGAGGCCACCAAGGTGAAGGACACCTTCATGCTTTTCTCTACCAACCCAAAACCCATTTTCTTTCATTGCTTATCCAAATGCTCATCCAAAGCTTCTACAAGAATCTCACCCAATCGTCATAGCCATGACACTACTTCTAACTACCCCACACTATACAAGGAATGCATTTCCTTCACTAATCCATAGTTCCCACATGAAACCCAACCTTTACAATGCTTACTAGAGAGTGCAATAAGAATCTGAGATATTGTGTGCCTTTCAAGCATTTTAGGTAGAATTGAATTATGGTTTCTCAATCCTCTCACCCAATCCTAGTAAGACAAAAGGAAGACTCATTTCAAAGGTTCCATTTGTTGGTGAGGGAAGCAAAGCTAATGAGGATTGAATGGGCTCATCAAGATATTTCCAACAATGCTTGAATGGGCTCAAACGGACATTGTATGAAGAAGTTATAGAATTCTGAAATTTTGTACAAACATACAAAAATCTTAGAGGGGTGCCACGTGGAATACCTAGAGACTACCACGTTGCAGTACAAATAGTATGACCAAATGATGTGGTGGCATCTCAAAATGACATGTGGCATGTATGGATGTATGGACAACTAATGTGTCACCAATCCCATTGTGAAATGTGATAGACTGTACGATCACATGGCAATTGTATGATGATGTGGTAGCTGACGTGGAAGATAGATGGATGATGATTGGGAAGCTGACGTGGCAATACAATGTTGATGTGGTAGTATGATGTTGAAATGGAAATACGATTGGTGACTGGATGATGATTGGGTGTTGAGGTGGCGGTTGAGTTGGTGGACACATGGCCACCACGTGGGCCAATCAATGGTAGCCACATGGCAGCGCAAATTAGCACAAATGGTCCTAATCCTTTTGGACCGAAGTGGGATTCAAACTCAAAACCTCTCAACTAACATCCAATCGACTTCACTAGCATGCCACAAGTATCACTTTTCATGTGATATAGGAAAATTTTATTTAAAGTTATTATGTTTCTATTTGGGTGAAAAACTGGGGATCCACGGGTTTGATCCTATGACCTCCGCCTATACAACCAACGCACCTAACTGTTGTACTAACGATATGACTTATTATATAAAAAAAACGAATCACATTATATTTAATTATTCAAATTTGGATGGATGGAAAAACCCAATATGCAAGGGATTTGAACAAACAACCTCTAGCGACATAATCCCATGTCTTTACCATTGCACCAGGGGGGAGTTGTGCATTGCGAAAAATGCAAATCCAATCTATTTTACTGCAAGTATTTATACTGTGTAGAGGTCAAGACCAAAAGGATGTAGAGAACCCAACCCAAGGTATTTAGCCACCCTTGGGAGGCTTCTTGATTTGTTCATAAGCCTTATTAGCAACATTGAAGGAAAATCCTACAATGTTGTGGCCATATTTTGCAGCTGGAGAATTGCATATCGGCATGAATTTCTTAAGTAATTCTTGTTCTGAAGTACAAAGGTGAAGGAAAGGAAGAATGTGGCATTAAAGAAATTTGTCATGCAGAGCTAGTGAAGGCATTGGATTGAAGGTGAAAGACCATTAGTGATCTAACAAATATTTTGAAGTGCATTGGATCATTCACGTAGTTAAGTGGGTCTGGATACATATCTCAAGATGGGTGAACTCGGTTAACAACCTCTTTTCCAATTTGTGTTTTGTGATATCCAACATTCTCACTTGTTTTAAGTAGAGGTAATTTGTAATATTCACATTCATTAAAGACAATTTTGAGGTTTTTATTTATGTATTCAAAAATGAAGTGCCATCATGACAAGCCAACCACATGTATCAATAGATATATCTACCTTATACATGCATATTGCATTCACTAGGGAGGCCTTGGCCTTGAGCACCACACTAGGAATCTATACTTAGCATATTTACATCATCTGATTAATTACATTTTGGGTGTCAAAATTGGGGTATTACAGAGAACATAAAATTTAATGAGGTTATGGGATTGGCAAGTGCAACACTTGTTGGGAGGTTCCAAGGTAGGTGAGTGGGGAACAATACCCCTAAAGAATGGATGAAGGATAATTGGGAGCCGTTCATGGGTTGTTCTCCAATATGTTTCTCTTTGTCTTGAGGGTGGTTAGCAATGGTGTTTTGGTATCTCAAAGTTGCAAAGAGGGTATTAAACCATCGTTCTAAGTGGGGTTTTAAACCTCTACTCCTAAAAAGGTGGACCTCAAATTTTTACATGAAAAACGAGAGACCGGAATGTGTCTCAATTTGGGTTAAATTTCGAAGCCTTCCATTGATATTCTAGTATGAAGAAGTATTCATGGAAATTAGATTTATCTTTTATGGTTTTTGGAAATTGAATGTTGCTTGTATCCTTGTTACTTTAGATTTAAAAGAGGGCTTGTTGAAATCAATTGCTTTGAAAAAACGAGGTCTATAATGTGTACAAACATTGGTTCCCTTTTGTTGTATGAGGTGCCATGTTTATGGAAATATTCTGGAGGAATTTAGTCTACCAAATTGGAAACAAAATTGTGTTCACAAATCGAGGGGTGTGGTGACAAAGTTTGGGTTTATAAGAGAGGCTTAGGAACATTTTGTGCCTATAGGTCCAGGTCATTAATCAAAGGATTTGGATAAATTTCCATAAGTCCCACAAGTCTTCACGGATAGTTCAAAAGCAGTGGAAATCCCTCAAGTTACACTTCATTTAGAATCCAAGCATGAGGATTTTCTTTTTGCACGTATTGGTAAATCCTGAAATCCTAAGGCTCCTACAAATTGACATTTGTTTGAATATTATTTAAATTTTGGATCAGGGGATGAAGATCCTAGAATGTAAGGGGGGGATCTCATGATTTTGTTTCCAACCTATCCAACATAACAGATCCTCAGACTTCTTCCCTAAACCATTTTTAGGGTTAGCTAGTTAGATGGACAAAGGGATCTCCTCCTCTATATATATTGTAAACTTAAGTGAAGACAGGGGAGATCTGGTATAGATTATTGGGACTAAAAAGATTGATGTATCCAAATACAATATGCATCCTAGTACTAAAGGGGTAGGGGTTGTATGTTCTCAATGAGTTGAGGGGATTTCAGGGTTTTTTAAGTAATCAAAAGTTTCAAATAGGGGTAGAAAGTTGTATATGTCCATACTAAAGTTGCTAAGAAGGAAGCAGTCGTTGAGGCCTACGGATTCATTTCCATTCAAGAGCCTCATCGTGGAGTTAATTCATTTACTAAAAAAATTGCTTTGACTTTTCTTGAATATTCACATAGCTTATAGTAATTCACTGGATATTCATTTAGTGAAACTGATGGTAGGACGGGGGATGAAAAATCTAAATTGGTTCAATAGGGCTTATGTGCAAAGAGCTTATTACCTGACATGACTTACCCACAATGAATTGACATGACTTTTTTACATTATAGAACCTCCCGATAGGAACATCGGGGCATGACATGACTCAAATACATTACAGACACATCCCGAAATAAACATCAAGGTACAATACATAAAATATACGAATGAATACATTCCGAAGTTACAATAACATCAATATGGATATCATGTTAAAAGACATTCCAAAGTTACAATTACATAAACATGGATATCATTTTAAAGTACATATATAATACATTGATGGAAACTAGGTGCCTGATGGTAGGTTCCTAAAATTTAGGAAACTGACTCAAGTACTCTATAATTAAAAATTAAGAAAATAAAAAATGAAAAATGTTTAGTCTTTTAAAAAAAATCATATAAAAGACAAATATATAAAATAAACAAAAATAAATAAAATATAATGAAAATGCAAAGAACAAAAAAACACATAACCTTTGCCCCCAATATGCCAGCCCGACTGCCTTGATCCTTCGAGGAGGGGCTCGATGCAGGGATGATCAACCGGTTTCTGAAGAGAGGAGGAAGATACTAATGTATGAAAGTTTTTTTTAGATTGTGGAGATTCTTAGGTCAGATCGTAGGTGTAGCGTTTGGAGAATGCTCAGATTAGAACTACGATCCAATATCACATCTTGAGGAGAACACCAAATCATTGATGATTGAGGAATGGCATTTCAAAATCTAACTGAGAAAGAGAATCATTCGTCTCAGCACTTGAAAATCGTGGTAGCTCTGGACATTGAATCGATATGTGGAATTTATCCAGATTACGGTTGAAGTTACACATAATCGTGTTGGTGGTGTGATGTACCCAGAGTTCTGTTGATTAGGGATTCATTTGAATGTCGTTGTTCCAGAACAGAGTGTGCATTTATAAACTAGGGTATTTTCATACAAAAGATTCAGGAATCTGACGTTGTGCCATCAAATTCCTTTCAAAATAAATTCTGGTAATGCTCGATCAATTCCTGTAATACTTAATGGTTTCCTGTAAGTTAGATTAATTCTCTGAATTTGCAGTTTTCTATCAATTAGTTGTTTGAGGATGCAAGTGTGGTCCAGATTTGGGGTTGTACTAAGTTGTAATCCAAGTTTACCCTTAATCCTCTTACAGGTAGTATTTAAACATGTAGACATTTTCCTACCATTGATGAGGGGTAGCAACCCGAAGCAGTGTGAACCAAAACCACTCTATTTCAAAGGGAAATTGTATTAGGTAGCTATTATATCTATCCATTTTTATCCCTTGATCCTCTTACGGGTAATATCCAAACACATAGATTTTGTCTAGCCATTAATGAGGGGTAGCATCCTAAAACAGTGTGGATTAGAGGTCCAATCTATTTCAGTAGGGAACTACACCAGGTGGTTGCTACTCCGATGAGGAGCCTATATCATAGTTGTCACTTCAAAGGTATCTTTGTTTTATTAAAAATTATGAAATCATATCCCTTATTCCTGATCCTCAACCCATATTACATCCAAACCTCTAAACCTATGCATAGAAAGATAATTACAAAGACAATTTAGAGCCCCATTCTCGGTGCATTAGCCCTAAAAGATTACTTTGGTGCATAATAGCAAATACCATGGATTTAGTTTGTGCAACATGGTTAAGGAACCAAAACCCATAATCTATGCTAAAAACATTGTAATGGCACCCATATCCTGGTTGAAAGTGAAATATTCCATTTACAAGACATGTGAGGTGATATAGAACCATGTGCATGTCCACTAGACATAAAGATGAATATTTTAGGGCCTACATCCTCATTGTTTATTCCTAAACCTTACAAAGGCCCTAAGAACCATCCATGTCATTCGAAATATTATAACAACAATAATATGACCCATGTAGGACAATTATTCACTCTACGTGGGACAATTATTCACTCTACCAGGGAATTGAACCAGTCTGGGACTGGGGGACTCAGTCTGGTGTTGAGGGCCATTATTTGAATGGAAACACCTCATCAGCTACCAAGAATTTGACACAGTTTGGGACTAGGGGAGTCATCCTGGGGCTGAGGGCCATTCTTTGAATGGAGGCACTTGGTTAGTTACTAGGAATTTGACCTAGTCTGGGACTAGGGGACTCAACCTGCGGCTGAGGGCCATTCTCTGGGAGAATGGAGGCACCTGGCCAGTTACTAGGAATTTGAACCAGTCTGGGATTGGGGGTCTCAGACTAGAGTTGAGTGCCATTCATTGAATGGAGGCACCTGGTCAGCTACCAGTGTTGATTTTTCTTGAGCAACATTGAGAGCTATTCTCTTAAGAGAACGGGGACATCTGGTCAAGGACCAGGATATGGAACCAGTCTAGCACTGGGGGACTCAACCTTGAGTTGAGTATCTATTCTGTTGAATGGAGACATTTGGTTAGGGACCAGGATGTGGAACCAGTCCAGTGTTGGGGGACTAAGCCTAGAGTTGTGTGACCATTCTGTTCAATGAAGACATCTGGTTAGGGACCAATATCTGGAACCAGTCCAGCACTGGGCTACTCAACCTTGAACTGAGTGGCCATTCTTTGAATGGAGGCACTTGGTCAGTTAATAGGAAGATGACCCAGTCTAGCACCGAGGGAGTCAGCTTAAGGCTGAGGGCCATTATTCGGGAGAATGGAGGCGCTTGGTCTATTACCAAGTATTTGACCTTGGGTCAAGTTATGCAGCTTATGGCTAATGCACCTGGTCTGTTACGAGGATATAACTATAAGCCCCAGACCAAGTCTGGGCATGTGAGACACTTTGACCCTCGATCTATGGGATTTGTGATCTTCTCCAAGTCTTAGCTACCCTTGGTTAAGACACCTAGTACCCGATCTTGGTGTCACATAGAGTGTGAGATAAAAGCATTAGTAATTCTCTCTATTTATGATGACGAACTTTGAGTGGGGATGAAGGACCACCTTGACCACTTGTTTTGACCACAGGGCACTTGAAGAAGGCTAAAGTAAAAGTAAAAAATACATAAGGGCCCTTAGTACCACTAAGGAGTCAAAGTGAAAGTGCAAAAATTCCTTTTAGTACCACTAAAGGTAAAAGTAAAAAAGATAAAATAATAAAATAATATTATTTTGTTCTTTTAAGTTTTGGTACACTTACAAGTGATTCAAAGGATATAAAAGAAGATCAATCCATTTCATTTTGTTACACACACTTGCTCATGATCCTAAAACTACTCAAGGAAGATTTTCGCTCACATTGTGGAGGACATCTTCTGTGGTTATGCCCTAGCATGGAGGATTCTAGCTAGGGCACCCACTATTTTACAGTCAAATCCTAAACTAGGGTTTCACCATTAATGAACAACAGCAGCAACACCTTCTCTCTTTTCACGAGATAAGGTTTCTTCTAAACCCTCACATCACCTTCAGAATTCTCACGGGCAACCTTCTTCCCTCAGGGGCAGTCTCGGTCTATTCACAGGAAGGCCATATCTCCTTTCTAGGCACCTCCCTCTACCCTTCGTCACTCACAACAAGCCTTAGCAACACTTAGACATGCTTCCAACACCCTTGGGAAACTTCCAACACCCTTGGGTAGGTTGCTACCACCCTCGGGCAGCCATAGTCTGCCTGCTATAGACTTCTGACAGGTAGCAGTGATGCTCGCGCAGGGTTTCAGGCAAGCAGCAGAGCTCAGGTAGGGAAGATAGGGTCTGGGTAGGAAAAATAGCAACTTCAGGCAGGTTGATAGGGATTCATGCAGGGAAGACATACCTCCGGGCAGGAAGACAGGGCTCGAAAAGAAGGCTTGGGAAGTAGACAGAGAGTTCTGAGTAGTAGCAGACTGTTCGAGTAGGCTGACTAGGATCACAGACAGGTTGACAGGGATCACATAGGGATCTCGGGCAAGTTCAGTCTCAGTCTAGGCAGATTCAGGCAGGCAGAATAAATTCCGGGCATCCATTCTGGAAGTTTCGGGCAGCTAGAAGAATTAGGGCAGAGAGCCCTAATCTAATTTTTGTATGAAATACATTTTCGTAGATTTTTTATCTATGGTACAAACCCATTAGGGTTTCATAATTATTGAGAGACTCAGTCATCTCATTTAAGAGATCAATTACTAATGCTTTTTGGGGGTTTTTGTCCTTTAAAGCATTACTCGTGAAAAACTACCGTGTTCAATGTGTGTGATGTTGTTGATGTTTCTACTGCACTTGTCTTTTGTTATCTTACAGTATGCAAAATTTTAAGAATTCATGCTAATGCTAACATTCAACAACCAGGAATTTAACCTAGTCTAGGACTAGGATCTCAGCCTGGGGCTAAGGGATATTCTCCAGGAGAATGGAGGCACTTGGTTAGTTACCAAGTATTTGACATTGAGTCATTTGATGTAGCCTGGGGCTGAGGCACCTGGTCAGTTACTAGATCATCACCATAAGCCCTAGATCGGGCCTAGGCAAGTCATGCACTCCTCTCCTTGATTTATGGGCTATGAGACCTTCTCCAGGGACTAGATACCCTTGGTTGAGAAACCTAGCACATGATCTTGGTGGCATGAGGAGATCAAGATAAAGCATTTAGTAAGTCTCCTTATTTACGAAGATGTACTTTGAGTGGGCATGAATGAACCATAGGGACCCTTGAGACAACTTGTTATGACCACAAAAATACTTGGAGGACCATTTAACCCTAGCCTTGGTCTATGAGACCATCAAGAGAAGGACTAAGTGGCACAAGTCAAAACACTAAAAAGACCTTTGTACCACAAAAGATTAAAGTCAAAGGGTCAAAGATGAAAAATAAGTTAAACCCTAATGTCAAATCCTAATTATGTGGAACTAACTTAAATGTTGATGGACCATAAATAAAGGACATTTGCAATTCATCTCATAGACACAACACTTCAACACTTGACTGCTCCTCTACTCGCTGTTTGAGGTTGATAGAGATAATTTTGGTGGCTGGTGTTGTTTTTCTTCAACAGTGGCAACATTTATGCTTTCTTGGTTTCTCTTGTCACACTACAGTCACTATGGTGGTTACCATTATACGTAGTAGCTGTAATAACCCTCACTGGTGGTCTAGGGCTACAACAGGTCTCAGTGTGAAGCCTGTTGGCAGTCAACAAGCTCACGACAACACTAAAAATATTTCCTTCTTCTTGTTGGTACATTTCATGTGACCCTAAACAAACTAGGGTATGTTGCAACACCCTCGAGCCCGGCTAGGGCAGATCTACTGTGCACCCTAGCTCTTGTTGGGGATTATACAGCTCACGAGTGACCTGCTAAGGTCACCCTCTATGCACCTAAGCCCTGTTAGGGCTTCGAGTTTTGTTAGGGCTCCAACAGGTGCACACAACAATCACGGTGGTTACTAGGGCTGCTCACAGCCCATGGGGAGCAGCAGCGATGTACAACAAGCGGTGCTGGTCTAGGGAAGCAACAACAACATATAGCAGGGTTATGTGGAGACTAGGGCTGAAGCAAAACCATTGGTGGTGACCTAATTAAGCAACAACACCCTTGTTGGTGTCCTAATTGAGCAACAACACCCTGCTAGTGGTCACAGGTAGCAGTAACGGTTTGTTACAACCCTGCTAGTGGTCACGGGTAGCAACAATAGTCTGCTACAACCCTCGTTGATGGTCAATATTGGCAGCAACAACAGTTAGCAGGTCACCTACAACAACATCAACAGACCTAGTGGTCACAGGTAGCAACAACAATTTGTTACAACCCTGCTAGTGGTCACGGGTAGTAGTAGCAGTATGCTACAACCCCCGTTGATGGTCATGATTGGAAACAACAGCAGTTAGCAGGTCACCTACAGCAGCATCAATAGACTTGGTGGTCATGAGCAACTACAGTGGGCTGCTACAGGTGGTTAGGGTTAGCTATAGAAGGATGCTACAAGACTCAACAGTATCTCACACTCCACGTGGCAACAACAAATGATAGGAACACTAATCCTGCGAGGGGTACTTTGATTTTGGAAAATTTTTGTACATTCATCTCAGAATTCTGAGATCAGAACCGATTGATTTCTGATTCGGATCAATATCAGTTAATCAGGTAAGCTTTGTAGAGAATGCATGCTAATTACTTGAAGGAATGCTTGAATTTGTTTTTGAATAATGTGTAAATCTGGCTTTGGTGGGAGTGCTTAAAAACCCTAAACTTCTTGTGAAAAGGTAGGTTGGGCTAATGAAAACCCCAACCTTGAATTTGCATTCTCTGGACCATGCTCTTATCGATATTTTTACACACTTTACTACAGGCATGTGAACTGTTAGGTACATGGCATCAATTGGGCATGTGAACTGTTAGGTACATGGCATCAATTGGGCATGTGAACTATTAGGTACATGGCATCAATTAGGCATGTGAATTGTAACCACATCTTTTATAGTAGAAGTCTTGTCCATCTTGGTGATTTCTTTGGTATAAGAATACTTCAAATTTTGTTGGTATATTTGGAGCTTTAGATAAATGAAGTGCCACCTGAACAAATATTGTTTGAACTTTTCTATATCATATGTTGGCCAACTTCTCCTTATCATAGATTCATAATTACTAATTAAATTTTTTCTTTCAAAGAAGCAAGATGTTGATTTTGCATGAGCACATCCCCTCTGCTAGTGCCTGAAGCATCACATTCCACTTAAAAGAGCTATGAGATATGCTCAAATAATTGCTGGATGTAACCTTCTTCATGTGTTGTAATGTGTCTTCTATTACTTTTTCCATTTTAGTTGATCCTTGTTTGTAAGATCAGCGAAGAGTCTCATCAGGCTCCCAAATCTTGGATAGATCCCCTGTAGAAGTTGCACAACATCCGGAATCCCCTCAACTAGCTCAAATTCTTTGGAGTGGGCCAGTCAAGAATTGCCTGAGTGATATTAAAATTATTCCTATTTCCTTGAGCATTCTCGCTATCACAAGGTGCAACATAGAAAATCGTAAAAGCAATTCCATAGAGAAATACATTTAGTAACATATACTATTTAGTTTGCAGAAACCACTTCTAGATCTTTTTGTACATGATAAAATTTTTACTTGAGAATTATTTTTCACCTTATTTTATATATATATTTTCACATACAGTTTATACACAAATGGCAGTTATGGGAATGCAAATGTTTTTTTTATTATCGAAATTCAAGACCCAATCTAAACCACCATAAAGAATTAAGAAATGGTAGTTAACATTCAGGGATGGCTTCTTGAATAGTTCATAAATTGCCAGCTTAAAATGGATAGTAAACTCCCAGATAACTTGAAATGGCCATTAATTGCCACCCTATAAACAGCCTTGAAACTGGCAATACCATATCTGCACAGTACAAAAATTTGGTTGAATTTAGTACTACTACAAAATTTCGGTACAACAAAGGCCAATACAACCAAAGCTCGCTGCTATGGTCCTTGCAACTTGCAATCCCTGCTGAGCATCCAACCTCTAGTGGATGGTTTCCTTCTGGGTGTTAGAGTCAAATTTTTTATAATAATAGTTTTGTAATTAACATTTTTCTTTGGTCGGAGCCTAGCATTTCCAACAAGAAATTTTGTGAATAGAGGTTTCTTATGCTATTAAGAAATTTCTTAGTCGTTTAGAGGTTTCTCGAATCTTAATCCTGTGAATTTCAACCTTAGGGTTGATGTGAAATATGATGAAACAACAACAACAACAGAAAATATTTCACCTCTTATCAACTCCAATCAATAAAGCAATTCAATTAACCTTCCCAAAATTTAAGTTTCAATTACAATTTAACAGCAGACATAACTTCACTTACAACATTCATAACATAACCGTGAAACTTATATTTAAATTATAAACCGAGTAGGCTCAAAAATTCTAAAGAAAGAAGAAGAAAGACTCGACCCTGAATTATACGAGAGCACTGAGCATTGATAAGACTCGACCCTGAGATTTATTGTTTCCTTCCAAAGACACCAGTTCTCTCATTTCACCATGTATTTTCCACTTCTATCATCACACATTACCTTTTCACTAGCATCTCTAGTACCTAAGCTTGCAACTATCGTTGTAGTGCTAGAGGACCATCTTTCAGGTTCACTCGTAGAAGTTTTTGATACCATAATATTTGTCTCGATTGAACATCAAATAGAAAGGGGAGTGATGGAAAGGTCTAAAGAAGAACATGATTACCTACACCTATGAGAATCCATCCTACACCTTGATATTGTCTCTAGGATGCACCAATTCCATGAGCTAGTAGGTTGGTGCATGATTTCTACTTAGTAGAATAAAGTGCATTAGTAGTGCATGACAGGATGCTGGTGTTCCATATTAACAAAAAAAATTACATCCATAAAATGCTCAACATTGCACCAGATGTACCACACAAAAAATTCAATGAGGATTATTTTACCACTAAGTACATATAATTGTCACTAGATGATAAAGCAAGTTTCCTCTAAATCGTGTTACCATCTGAAGTTGAATTACTAGTTGGAGAGCCCCCTTACAGGTCAGATATTTTTTCTAAGATCCCTTGCATTGCTATGGAACTTATCCATCAACTTCTAGTTTATACCAATGACCAATTGATGGATGAGATGGTATATGAATTTCTTTTAGAGATTACTCATACCTCAGCTAATCCCAATGCCCAACCAGACTTTACCCAATTTCTGGATGATATGATGAATGAACAAATAGCCACCTTCTCTATTATTAGATATTTCATATAATATGTCTACTTATGATACATGATTGTCTACCAATTTCCAAACAATTTTATGCATCTGATCCTTGAGCTAGTCTTGCATCACCCCACGAATGATAGGTATAATGAATTTTCTAATAAATTCATGGATGGCATTTATACCATCCTGCACGGTAATTCTCTCTGTAGGATGTTTCTAGAATACAAAAGACTTCTGCAATTTATCTTACACTCAGCTAGGGGTGATTGGTTCTTGCTTGATAATCATACAAAGATTAGAATTTATGGATGTAAAATCTTTCCCTAGCATCTCTTCGCTTTTATAACTCTGATAAATTTTTCTGTAGAATATATTGGTCAAATATTTAAGTCTGATCAGGTCCAATTTAGGAAGAATAGAAGCATTATAACTTTTAGAATTCCATAGCAAATCGGTCCATTTATAGTCAAGATCCGTACAACTCAAGCGTTGGTGAAGGAAATGCTAAAGGACCTAAATTTACCTTTGGGATTCAAAAGGAACTATGATACTATGGATCTTATCTCAGAAAAGAGGAAGAATCTAAAGTTGGTAGAATATGTACACCATCCCCTTGAACAACTTGACATGATAAAAAAATTAGAAAGTTTGGAAGAGGTTCAAAGAATCATTTTTCCAGGCAAACAGAGAAAGTATTAGACTATACCAACTCTTATCTTGGTGGATGCGGGAATGAAGAGAATCCATGTAGAAAGAACCTTGATATAGAAAGGCAAAAACTGAGGAAGAAGTACCATAGACTAAAATTCCAAGGATTGAACTAGTTATCCATACAATTTCATCATGATCAAGGAGTGGCAACCTCGTCTTCTTCCAAGACATCAGTTATTGTCAAAAAAATTCCAACATCTAGGTATCCCCAAGGACCAAAGGAATATTCTCAAGCTCTCCTGTACACATCTAGATTGGCAAGACTATTCTCATTTATTCAATATGAAAGAACATAGTTGAAGAAATCCATGTTCCCCAAGGGAGAATTCATCTCAAAAGGGTAATATATCTTGTTATCTTTAGTCGATATCAAGCATGGTGGCTTTAAAGTGGAAATATTGGAGCCAACTATCTCTAGGGAAAGGATGACTCCAAACCTATACATAGCCACACAAATGACAGTCAAAGTGGATGACTTCATCCCTTTGGACAAAGTATAGTTGTGTAATTTAACATTAGATGTCTTGTTTAGATATGTTTTAAAACATTCCATGAATGTGAAAATATCGACAATACAGTCAAAAGATTGGAAAAGCAGTTAAAGAATGAAACAATGGCCAATAAATACAAACTTTTGAAGGCTATAGAACTGGATAATAAAGTGATTGAGAAAGGGTTAGATCCTCTTAACCTTTATCTTGCATACGGACTCCTCAAAGGAAAGGATAAACAAATTTAGGCATTAAGGGAAAAAATTTAAATATTCCTTCAATATAACACGTACAATTCCAAAACTAGTGGCAGTATGGGAGGAAAAAGAACAAATGGTTAAGATGGCTCTAGAGTATAAAGATAAATCAAAGGTTTTGGAAAAAGAAGTAACTATCCTAAAAGAGGATAATTACAAATTATTAACCTCCAAAGGAACTTCTTTATAAGCATCTACTTCATCAAATCCAACTGATCAACTAGCCCAGGTAATGGCAGACATGACCTTAAAGGACGTAGAGCTCAGTTAGGTTAAAAAAAAGATCAAGAAGCTTGATGAAGAAGTAGAAGTTTTAATTTGTGTGGATATAAGAGGGATTCCATTGTCCTGGATTTAAAGAGAACCAAATATATATTGTAAAAGGAAGTAGATCATCTCAGCAAGAAGGATTCTTATAAAATCCATCCAGCAGGGGCAAAGCATTTGGATTGGGATGAAAGTTTAGTGGTGATTATGAAGAATTGGAACCATTTCATTATTGCTCAAGATGAATGGGATTTGGAAACCACCATAGTAGAAGATTCCAAGATATTTGTTGTTGATTTGGAAAATAAGAAATAAATTGCCACAATGGTCATTGATATCTTAAATTCCAAAAAAAATGAGGAGTTTGATACATTGGTTATTCAAGATAGAACCATGACTATCATGTTTGCTTCCAAAATGATCACCAAGAATAATATGTCCTTGATGGTACATGAAAAGGCTATTCAATTATGCTATTGGTAAAGAGTGGTAAAGTATTTCCAAGTATGTAGTTATGTCTTCTTCACAATAGGATCCATTTATCAGACCTAAAGGAGCACCAGGTGCATATTCTTCATAACCACCCCAATAGTCGTTTTAGGTCCCCCCTCAACAGTACATGAAGAAGCCACCTCAACCTCAAGTCCAATACCATGGCTGAAGGCCATCTCAACAATCAAGGAAAAGGGATAGTGGACATCATAATCGGCATCAATAGTAGATTCTAGATTTAGTTAGGAAATCGGTTAAGAAGAAAATAGGGAGAATACCAATAGAAAAATAGAATTGGTTGTAATAGAAAAGAAACCCTCCATCTATAAAAGGATAAAATTGACACCACATAACAATCGCATTTTTCTTTGGGCTAAGTGTAACTTAAATGTTTTTTTGGATCAAGTCTATAAGAAAGTGATATCTGGTATTTTGTAATTGGGGGCCTGATGGATTCAGAATTTTTGATCATTCTAGTAGGTTCTTCTTCCTTCTAGTAGGCTCAGTTTAGTTGACTTTTTAACTTAGATTCTAGTGTAATTGAAAACCAAATTCCAATGAAAACCCAAATTCCAATGAAAACCCAAATTCCAATGAAATTCCTGAATATGCAGGGTTTTGTAAATTCAATAACTTATCTTCCATTTGTGTGTATTGGTGATTTTTACTTGTTTAAGAAGTAGACAGATGAATTTGATATGGATCCAAAATTTGATGTCTCTAATTTCTGAAATCCAGTTTAAGAAGTATATAGACGAATTTCATCTGAATAATAAATTTATGTCTCTAATTTCAGAAAGCCAGTTTAAGAAGTGTCTAGAGGAATTTGATATGAATAAAAAATTGTGTCTCTAATTTCCAAAATCCAATTGGAACTTGGTAACTATAATTTAAACTGATTCAAAAGTAACTGAAATTTCTCATAAATTAATTGAAAAGAGGCTCCCTTTCTTGGCACGCTAATAGTATATTGTACTTGGTCAAAATAAAAACTGACTCTTTGAAGGCTCTTGAACTCTCAAGGTGACAATACTAAAAACCCTATTTGAAGGCTCTGAGCTCTCAAGATGATAGTATTTACTGTGCTGTTGGAAACTAAGATTTCATACTGAAGTGTAGTTCTCTCGACAACTTACTTTGCTTAGCTAAGTAATAATAGGCTTTTTACCATCTTACTGGAGCTAGATTTGGATGCTGAAAACGTTTGTATCCTTGAAAGACTCATACTCCTATTTTGTTGGAATCATATGTAAGCAACTGGATTTGTAAATGCTCCAACATCTTATAATTTTCACCTACTCATTGATACTTTTACTCGTGCATGAATTCAACCTATTCATTCGTCGTCATAGATAGGTGGTTTTCGAAAGGGTGGAAAATCATAAATGGATAGGATGAAGTTGTAAATGGTCCACCAATTTATGATTTCAACCTAGTCATTCATTCGTCCTAAAGGAGTCTGCATATTCAGGAATTTCATACAACTAATGAAATATTATTTATGATGTCTCTCCAATTTATAATGCCACTTTATTCTTGATGGTATTTGCCTTTTGATTTTCTTTAGAGCTGACCATGCTTTCCTTTTAATTTATCCTATTCACTTACCTAAATGATCATATTCACTATTGACGAAGTGCATAGGTTTGTAACGTTGGTTCTATATATAAGCCTAACGAGATCTACATTTTAATAGGTGACCTATGGTAACTTTTCCTTTATTTCTTCCAATCAAGAAAAGGGATTTTAGTAGCTTGAAGCTTCTTCCTCTAAACAGATGGATCCTTTTGTTGATAACACTAATTAGTGTAGAAATTTTAAGCAATTATAGAGAAACTTATGGTTGGGATATTGGAATTTTTCTGATTGTAGGATAGATGGAAACAAAATAGTTTCTTGCTCAAATAATACTTTCAGTATTTAGAGCTATTGGAAGATGTGAAAAGGCCAACTCATTATTTTGTTATCATCTTCTCAAAGCATATTGTCCTCTAGTGGTCAACAATTTGTATTGTTAAAGACAAGAATGGATGGCAAGACATAGGAACTAGTGGCAAAATATGTTCTAGTTATGTATTAATAAGATTGTTTCAAAGTTTAGTTGACTTTTTAACTTAGATTCTAATGTAATTGAAAACCAAATTCCAATGAAAACCCAAATTCCAATGAAATTCCTGAATATGCAGGGTTTTGTAAATTCAATAACTTTTCTTCCATTTGTGTGTATTGGTGATTTTTACTGGTTTAAGAAGTAGACAGATGAATTTGATATGGATCCAAAATTTGATGTCTCTAATTTCTGAAATCCAGTTTAAGAAGTATATAGACGAATTTCATCTGAATAATAAATTTATGTCTCTAATTTCAAAAAGCCAGTTTAAGAAGTGTCTAGAGGAATTTGATCTGTATAAAAAATTGTGTCTCTAATTTCCGAAATCCAATTGGAACTTGGTAACTATAATTTAAACTGATTCAAAAGTAACTAAAATTTCTCATAAATTAATTGAAAAGAGGCTCCCTTTCTTGGCACGCTAATAGTATATTGTACTTGGTCAAGATAAAAATTGATTTCACTTGGTCAAGATAAAAACTGACTCTTTGAAGGCTCTTGAACTCTCAGGGTGACAATACTAAAAACCCTATTTGAAGGCTCTGTGCTCTCAAGATGATAGTATTTGCTGTGCTGTTGGAAACTAAGATTTCATATTGCAGTGTAGTTCTCTCGATAACTTACTTTGTTTAGCTAAGTAATAATAGGCTTTTTACCATCTTGCTGGAGATAGATTGGGATGCTGAAAACATTTGTCTCCTTGAAAGACTCATACTCCTATTTTGTTGGAATCATATGTAACCAACTGGATTTGTAAATGCTCCAACCTCTTAGAATTGTCACCTACTCATTGATACTTTTACTCGTTCATGAATTCAACCTATTCATTCATCGTCATAGGTAGGTGGTTTTCCAAAGGGTGGAAAATCATAAATGGATAGGATGAATTTGTAAATGGTCCACCAATTTATGATTTCAACCTAGTCATTCATTCATCCTGAAGGAGTCCGCATATTCAGGAGTTTCATTAGAATTTGGGGTTTTCATTGGAATTTGGGTCGCATGCATATTGGGGTTTTCATTGGAATTTGGGTCACATCCTTCTTACATGCTTACTGGGCTACCTTGCTAGTTTTCCCAGTAACAACTAGCTATAAGGCCATTGTTACCATAACCTACAACATCCAATACAGATTATTGACATACTGTAAACGGAAGCAAAAATTTGCACTAAAGCATAACATGTCATATTTTGCTCATGTTTCTTCTTAAAATGCAATATTATTCTTCATTTTTGAATTGTAACTAATTTCACATGAAATATTTTTATACTGTATGGTGATTTAGGTCACAACTAAGTGATATTCTCGATGGTTTAAAGGAGAATCCAGATGTTGGAGCACTATTGCAGGTGCCTATATCTACTTTTGTTTTCTTCATGTGCTATACAAATTTCTATTTCTGCAAAATTTCCATCTATTTTCCCTAGTCCGTGCGTTGTTGACTATTTTCTGTAATTTTTGTAACAATAAGTTGGTTTTATGCAGTAGCTTACCTAGCACTGATTGAGGAATGAATAACATTGCTATCTATATACAGTTTGTTGTGTTCACCTGTATATTCAAGATATTCTTGCTCTAATCTTTAAAATCAGTTCAGAGCTCTTCAATTAAATACTTTAGGATGACAAGTACGATTTAGATATACAGTGAATAATGTCAAATTGGCACTCATATCATTTAAATCTACAGTAGCTAGCTGATATCTTGTCTTATGTGTGCTCTTGTAAGTTCCTAACTAGTGTTAACCCCATGGAAGTTATAAAAATCATTGGAATGACTGGCTTTGAGAAACTAGGTTTTGGAAGTTTGATCTTGGACATGATTAGCCCTGCCAAGCCATCCTTGGGATTTGGGTGTTTGGCTATTGGTGTTTGGGATTACCACTTGTCCACCTCTGTACTGGCCCTAGTGAATAGCATTTAACATTGCATGGGGGCAGTGGGTGTACTATGTTTGATCAGGTCTGTTTGTGAGAGATCTGATGGTTGATTTTTGATAAGTGCTTTTCATAACCTAGCCTTCTCTCTACCTTGTAGCATCTTCTTGCATTTTGGTTTTGAGGAGTTGAGAGCTCAACCCTTTGCACATTCAGTTAAGTGGTTTCTTGGCCATGACTGTTAGCTTGGGTTGTAAGTGTTTTTGTTGACTGACTGTTGGCTATCGAAAAGTTTGGAACTGCATCCAAATTGTGTGTTCAGCTATGTTTGGATAAAGGTAGACTCATACCTTCCTCTATGTTTCCTTTTTGGTGCATTGTTTTTGGTTGATGGGTAGGAATTGTTGTTTGGTTGAGTGACTCTGCCTTGTGTTTTTCTTGCCCTTTGTTACATTTGAGCTCTATCACTATTTTGTTATTGTTGCTTTCACTTGTTCGGTCACTAATGTATGAGGCCAAGTTGTTCTTTGGCCAGTCTGTTTGCAGGGTTTGATGTTGCTGTTTAAGCCCTCGACCCTTTGCATGGCTCAGAGTCCAGACTGTGAGCTGTTAATGCACAGTAGGAATAATTGTTGGTTATCTGTTGGTTGTCCATGGTCGAGGCTAGCATTTGCATGATTTATTTGTTTGAATAACTCATTGTGCTATATCTCTTGAGCATTGTTTTCCATGGTCATCTTGGGATTAAGGGAATCTGATTTTACTACTTATTGCTAAGACTTGGTGATTGACAACCTTGATGCTGTAACAATTTAAATAACAACAAAACACTCTAAATTTGACTATTCTGAAATTCCTCAAAGCAAAAACAACTTCTGTCACACACACAATCACTTGCTAATCAAGTTTCAGTAAATACTTTTGTTCTGAAAATCATTCTATTCCTAGAGGATCATCTCTAACAAAAAACACTAAATCCAAAATCATAGGTACGTGTCACAAAGCAACATAGACATTCTAGAGGGCGTTCATGTTTCCTAGCTTATTATCATTTGTCCCAAAACACCATTTAATTCTAGAAATATTAAACTTGTTGTACAATACCACCTAGCAGATTCAATGCCATCTGGTTCTCCTTTCTTTCACAATGCCATCTTTCCCTCATAACCTTGTACCTTTTACAAAATTTGATGTTGAACCTGTACTCTTTCTTGGCTTTCTTTCTTCTATGTCTGTCTACAGTGACAATGTAGAAATAAACTCGAGAAGCCAGGCTACGGTGAGATCTATTTTCTCAAAATACCCTTAGTACTGTAACGAGACCTGCCTACCCTGCCAAAGTCATTCTTAGATCAAATTAATTTTATCTCCTTTTTTATGGTCTTTATATGTGATTACATCTCTGTGATGCAATTTACATGATCTGCCAAGAGATCATGGCATCTGTAGTCACTAGAATCATGGTTAAATCTTATTGCATGTATGCAACTAGTGTATGACTCTCATGGTGCATATTAAAAGCCATGAAAGCATGGGTAAATCTTGACCATGTTCTGCATTTTTCTAGAATTTCTACTATTGATGGTAGACTTTGAACTTTACAAAATCTGCTTACTGTAATATCGATATAGGAGAGTAGACATTCAGACCTATTACGACCTAATATGCTGCTAAATTGAGGAGTTTTCATTGGGCCAACAACTGTGATCTTGTGGTGTATCCGCATGATAAAAGTAAATTGATCGAGGATCAGCCACCACCTTGGTATTGACCATGAAACTACTATGTGAAGGAATGATGACATGCTGCGAATTGGAGAGTGGAAGTATTGCCCAACCACTACGTGGAAATTCAAATCTACTATTGACACAAAGGAGGTTTACTAAACTGATTGGATGGAGTACTCTCAATGGTAGTAATCATGTGCTAAATTGTAGTCTTCACTCTTCAATTTGTGTTAGTAATGGCTAGTTAGCATCATTTACTCTTTCCGAAGTGTGAAAAATTGATTGGAAAGAATTATAGTTTATGGAGTCATAAGATACTAACCATTATTGAATTTAGAGATCTTGAAAAAACCATCTTAGGCATAGTGGAAAAAATCGGCATCAACAAAAAATCAGCAAGGGTCTAGAAAACATCTTCTCGGCAACATCGGCGAAAAAATCAGCAAACCGCGACAAACATTAAAAAATGCAAATTTTGTACTTCAACGGGGTCAAAATTAGCTTACCGATTTTCCCCTATTTGCCAAATTTTCCCGTTTTTCCCTGATCTTTCGCAATTTTCTCGATTTTTTGCCCGTTTTTTCCCCGATTTTCCCATTTTTTGCCGATTTTCCCGATTTTTTTTTTCTGATTTTTTCGATGTCCAATTTTTTGAAAAATTAGGATTTTTTCGGGCTGAAAAATTGACAGCCAAGAAAAATTGCGATTGTTTCCAGTATGATCTTAGGTAAAGAATACAGACCAACAAATTATCCCAAAAACTATGATAAAATACATAAAGAGGCACTTATGCTTCTCAAACTGTCAGTTGCAGTTACATTAGTTCCAGGCGTAAGAAATTCCATTGTAGCACCTATATTGTGGACAAATCTCCAAAATAAGTATCAGGCATCATAAGTTGGGTGGTCATTGTATTTTAAAAATCTTTTGTTTTAACATTTCCACCAAGTTACAAGAAGGAGGACCAATCTCTAAATATTTATTGCACTTGAAGGATCTCAATGATCAATTTTTTGCTATTAAGAAGCCGGTGGATGATGAGGATATGGTTGCTTTGTTGATGCAAAGTTTTTCGCTGTCCTTTGATTCATTTGTTGAGTCCTTACATCTACTTGGGGAGAACCAACAACTTACATTTGAGAAGTTATTAACACTTTTTTGTACAAAAGGAAAGGAAGCTAGATCAGATAGAAGCATCAAATCCATCCACTATAATGAGTGCATTAAGTGCAGAGTTCAAAGGCAAAGACAAAAAAAAAATGCTAGCAATGTATCAAAGAGAACAAATTCAGATGTTATTATTGCAATAAGCCTAGACACGTCAAGAGATATTGCCAAAAAAACAATATGACTTGGCACGTGGTCAAATGAAATCAAGGCATGCAAATGTTGCCGAAAGAGGTGAAGAAGAAGTAGTGGGTGATTTTGCATTTGTGGCATTACATAATCAATCAACTAAGTCTATAGCTTGGTATTCGACTCAGGTGCATCTCACCACTACATGTGTCACAGAAATTGGTATGTAAATTTCATTAAAGATAAGAGTAATAGTGAATCTATTGCTTTGGGTGATGGATGGACTCACTATGTTAGAGGATGTGATGTTGTTCATGTCATATTGAACAATACTTTAACTTATACTTTCAAAAACGTTCGATATGTTCCTAACATGAGCAAAAAGCTCGTCTATTAGTGAGATAACTAGGAACCCTAATATTTTTGTAAATTTTCAAGGAAGCAAATATATGGTCACTAGTCTCGTGATAACAAGGTGACTATAGTTTGTATTGGTGAAAAGGGGTTGTATAGACTGGTTGATTCTAAAAACAACAAAGGAACATGC
>LPNX011127254.1:71288-167557 GCA_001517045.1 Pseudotsuga menziesii | reverse complement strand
TTAACTTTTCAATTTGTCTTTTAGATCAGCACAACATGTCACTATATCAAATGTGCATAATTATATTCATTAATGCATGTACAAAACCCTTACCTTATTTATTATTAGTTTTTGCTCACTCTCTTCAATACCACTTTGAGCTTTTCATTTTGTTCCCCTAATGATTGGTGGAGTGTCCACTCGAAACGTAGGGATGTTTCAATACACAATTTAATTTCATAAACTCTCTTTTCATTATGATTAACTATGGAAATCTTCATCCTCAAGCTGTACTTGATCTGCTTGAGAAAATATAAGGAGATTAAGTGGAGATGATTAATGAATGTAATTTTGCTTTTTGAATGATTAATTAATATACATGAAGAAAAATATGTCAATGTTTATAGTATATCAAATTTTCTCTTTAAGTTACCTTTTGAGGAATTTTATATTATTTGCTACATAAATGAAAATTTTGGTTCAACTTCATGTTAATTCATGTGATGATACTTTATGCGAATGAACCTAAAAACATCTTATAGACTTGTTTTGTGAGTAAATGTAAGGAACTTGCAATAAGGTTTGAAGTGATTTTTCCCTATTATTCGTTATTATAGTTGATATAAATTTAATTGTACTACTATGTTGCATTCACATTCATAACTATATTTTCTCGTGTAGACTTTAAAGTGGTTCCAACTTTGTACTAGTATATTAACTTATACTCAATAAATATAGTACTAACATTTTGAGTGTGCAGGTTTTATCAGTTTGTCATCATTGTGATTGATTTTCTGGATTAAACTGTGTGAACGTTTTTCAGACCAATGTTTTGAGTGGACACTCCACCCATGCTTGTTACGGGAACCATGAAAAACTCATTGTGGACTGAAAAGATTTTACATAACTTAATCCAGAAAATCAATCATTAAGTAGTAGCATCATGTTAGCTTTAATTCATGTTAGACATTATCATCAAATGCGTTGCGTTATAATGACAATTTAATCCATGTGAGATTTAATGGTGATCATAATGCACTGCATGGAATATAAGTATTATGGATGGAGATTTTGATAATGTGACAGATGAATGGGTATATGTTGGACCCAAGTGCAACAAGCTAAAGGCAAGATTCAATCCTATGATCAAATTTGAGAAAGGAAATATGTTGCTAGTTAGATCATGAGTTGATGATGAAGGAGAGATGATTTGGATGACAAAAACCACCTCATATATGTTCCAGAATGATGAAAGTGAGACTCTTCATGTAAAGGTTGATTGATGGAAGCCTAGTTCAGGGAAATACAAGGGAAAATTTTAGAACAATATTGGGTACCAAACCTTTACATTAAATAGTTTTTAAATGGGCCATTCTAAAATTGTGCCAACCTTCTACTAGTATAGGAACTCAACAACAACAATGTACTAGTTACCATATCAAATTATAATTCAAGTTCTTAATCATAGTAATATATACAATATTGATGTCATTACATAAACTTAATCAACTTACCATTTAACACAAACTATAGATAATATTAATAGAAATTATGTAAGGATTCAAAGTCTAAGAATTTCATCATTTTGAAAGAATCAAAGTCTAAGACTGTCATCATTTTGATCTGTCATGGAGGATTAGAAATGTGTAATCTAGGTGTTAACACAGTCCCTCTTCCCTCATGTTGTAAAGGGTGCTAGCTCAATGGAAGAGCACCTGCATTACAAGCAGGATGATGGTGGTTCGATTCCTCCGTGCCTTAACATAAATTAATAGATGATATACAATCTTAATGATAATATAAATATTGTAAGATATCTATATTTTCATTATGAATATGCTCTTTTCAATTAAACACATTGTTCAAATGCTTCATAAATAAATAATGAACACTTGCAATAATTAGTTTAGTTGGTTTTTCCCCTTTCCTCTTGTATATGAAAAAGATCAAATTGTATTGTGCTAATGCTATTCTAGTTCATAATGGATTTTGCTTATTAAAACATCTAATATTAATAAATAAGGGAGGCTTTACTAACATCAATATCATTAAATAAATTTATAGGTAAGAATTTTCTCAAGTTATTCTATTATTCATAAAGTAAGCATTCATCAACTTAGTTTCTAATACACTACCACTGCCAACAACAACAATAATAAATTACGTTTCTATTTTAATTCATAATTTACTTTAATCATTACAAGGATAAAACTTAGATTTTAAAGGCATAATTTTTTTTTTCATTTTGATTATAAGTGGTGCCAATTTTCAAAAATAAAACAAAATACATAAAAAAGACAAAAATAATTACTATGACAATGTTTATAATTGTTGTAGTAACAAATACAATGTTGATATTATGTCATAAAATAATTTAATCAACTTAACATCAAATACAACCTATAAATAATATTAATATAAATTATGTAGGATTCAAAGGCTACGACTTTCCTCATTTTGAAGGAACTCAATCTAGCAAAAGTTCTAGATTTTAGATCTAACCCATCTAGTTGTAATTAAGATGTAATATTTTCTTTTGAATAGTTGAATACTAAAGTTTTACTTGAATTAAATAAAAAATATTAATTGAGAAAGTAGTTCATTGGATTAATTATTCCAAATTTAATGGAATAGTTCTTTGAGTTGTTTTTTCTAGATTTAATAGAATACGTATTTAGAGATTTCCAAAAAAAATCAATGTGGATGAAGTCCTTGTAATAGAATATTTCCAAATTTAATGAAATATGTGTTTTAATAAGTATTCTAAATAATTGAGTAAGAGACATTAAAAAGGAAATAATTACTATCTACCTTTTATAATCAAGACATACTCAAAGAATTGAAGAAAACAAACTTAAACTATGTAAAATACGCCAAAGACTAAACAAGAGGTTGAAATGGCAGTGTGTATAATGAACCAAACAGTCTATCTGTATGACAGTCTGCATACAAAAACACCTAAAAATTTAAACAATTTATTATTTTGGATGACTTCAGGCCAGCTGACTCATGCATGCAATAACTAGAATGTGAATATAGGAATTTAAACCTTTTTAACAACTAACATAATTAAAACTAACTATGATTAAATTCTATAGTATTGAAGCAATTTATCATATTAACATTGAAGCAGTCTACTCTATTGATATTTAAATCAAACAATAAACTGGAAATGCATCAAAAGAAATTACAATCTAACATCAAAAGAAATTACAACCTAGTCTATATGCAAAAAGAAATGACAATCTAGTCTATATGCAATCGGTTCCTAACTTAAAGTGAAAGACTATGTAAACATCATAATACTTAAATAAAATATAAGCTATAGAAAATAATATAAGTGATTGCAAGAATTGAAATTACATAAACGATTTATGAACAAAACTATACTAATTACAAAAAAAATGGAATTAAAGAGACTATACGAAAATATAAAACTTTGATTGGCGAGGAGCCCTCCCAGCAAACATAGTCACAACCTGCAAAATGCTAATGGAACACGATCGTAGATGGTATAATAGAACTTTATTTAAAAATAAGAAATAGAGTCTAAATTACATAAACTTACTGAGCTAAAAACTACTACTGCTTAACTCCCTTTTCACATACAAGCGTTATTATATAGAGTTTTGGATAAGGAGAGCGAGTCAAACCTTCATTGGTCGACTGCTCTTTCAGATGAGTCAACCATTATTACAATTCATTGCACTAATGCCAACATAGAGTCACTTTCCTCCCTTATCGCGAGCCGGTTTCCATCAGGCATGAGGTGGCATACAAGATTCCCCTCTTTTGTGTGAACTAATGGCGTGATATTGATGCTGGAAACCTTCCAGAATAGGACTCGTGCTAACGCTTCGGCATGTGGACAACCAGCAGTTGTTTCGGCGAGCTGAATGGCGAGCTTGATATGCTATGCGCATATCTAGCCGAATGTGCGTCTGTATGTTAAGTTCGCCCAAAAATCATGCTCTACAATTAACGAATGCATTTGTTAGGAGTTACATTACTTAACATCAAATTTATTCATTAAAATAGTAAAATAATCAAGAATAAATCAATCTTAAATAAACCCAAAATAAAATCATACCTGAAGCCAAATGGTAAAGTGTATGATGCAAAAGACGCCCAAAAGACAACAAAATATGCATTAATACATAAGCTTTTTAGCTCAAAAAGGGTAACAAAATGGGGCTCAAAACACCCAAACCAAAAGGATTCCAGGTCCCACTGGTACAGAGTAAGAGATATCATTGGGAAGAAGGCAGAGCTACGCTACCAACTACCTTCAACCTTCTTAATGAAGCATGTGGCTTATACTTCATCTTTTTAGATTGTTCCTTCAAGAGGGCACGCCTTGCATGCTGATCCCTTTGTGATGTACTAATAGTCTTATGAAGATCCTCCATAGCCTTAATCTATAGCCGTAGAAGTTTTTTTTCTTCTCAAAGCTCTCAGATTAATTTGACATACGCTTTAGTCTGTTTTGTCTACTATGTCAACTCATAGGTTAGTTGTTCTACTGTTGGCTGCAGTGGTTGACATGGTTCTATGGTCTGGTTGTGCTCCTGTGGAGGGTTCTATTCTTTGGTTTGCACTTCAACATCAACATCTGGAACTTGACTATCAGGGTTTAAATCTTGAACAGTTGTAGGAATATATTCATGAGCAAAGTCATTCAACAAATCCACTGAAAGGTTACCCAACGCATGTAAAGAGGAATATGGGTCAGGAATATGTGTTTCATCCAGATTATCTGAATGGTCTCTTTGTATGTCAGGGTGGAATATTGACTGTACCAAGAGATGAACACGGGATTGACGACTGGTATGTGCAAATTCCACCTTTAGTTTCTTAGTACGGGGTCATGACAGAGGTATGAATTCAGTAGGAACAACAGGGGAAGATTGTGTAGATGGGATTTCCTCTAATACATCATCATCTAGATGAACTATACTAGAGTTTTTATTCCCTGTTGATGGAGATGGACTAGACTCTTGGCCATGATAATATCAAGGGAACTTGCAAATGTTCTAGTGAGGATTAAGGACCTTGAAAATGAAAGTATCTGTTGTTCATGATTAAACACCCTTGTAACCTAGGGTCTGGGGTTACCAACTTACTACTAACCTTGCATAAAATCATCTTTAAGAGAGTACAGAAAGGAAATAGGAAGAAATTCTTGAGTCACCTGATTACCGACGGTTGATCTAAGCTTGATCTTCTTCCGCTCTACTTCTCTCCAAAGCTTCCAGGGATGCACCTCCTTCACCTGCAAAGAGAAAATTCTCCAAGTACAATCGTATACATGTATATATGAGAGATTAGATAAATAATATATCCACTACATAATCAAATATATTCATCAACCATGATACAATAAAGAGACTCAACACAATGTTGGAAGAAGAATTCTCTTTATTAAAAATTAGTGAATGAGATAAGAGTACAACCTAGCTTCTGAGCCAAGGATTCCTCTGCAACCAAAGGACTCTGAGTTTTTCTGCTACAAGCCTTCCAAAAATATACCACTAGCATAACTTTTCTCTCCAAACTTGATTCCCTAATGCCCTCCCCAAGGCCTGTATTTATACTTTGGAAAATAGAGTGGTTTCAAAGGTTGAGGAGGTTGAAACAGTTAGGATAGTTGATGATTACAGCCCAACTAATCTCCATTAATCGTGGTTTATATTTTTTAATGTCGAATCAAGATGTATGTGACTATTGATATAGGCAAACCGCGTATGAAATGCGTGTTGCTTAAAGGAAACTCACGTACGCTGATGTACATTGGAAGCAATGTAGATAGTCACGTACAGTACAGGATTTGCAATGAAGATAGCTGCATACGTACGCGAGTTGCAATGAGGATAGTCGTGTACGCAACTCAACACTTAGAAAAATAATATGGAAAGCTAGTTCAAGGGTAAATGCATCCCATGTCATCCCATCTATAGTGATTTGGTAAACTTCAATCTTGAGATGTCCTTTTGTGTACCAACATAAGAAATGTTGGCACTCGAATGGAGAAGTGCCATTTGGGTTGATAATAGTATCCCATGTCTGGTGTCATTCTTTAAGCTCATCGAGGATGAGAAGTTTTATTATGCTATGGTGGTATAGGCTATTTTTAAGATGGAGGGTGTTCTTCCAAACCAAATTTGACATTTTTTTGAGTCTCCACAGAAAGAAAAATGGGAAATTCAAGTATTTTTGATCCACAAAGTGAGCCAATAGATGCAAATGACAAGATTTAAAAACACTAAATTTATCTTTGGAGGTAACTAAGTGGATGATGACTATCAATGGATTGAGATATTTTGGTTTGATCCAGCTGTGATGGTAACCTCTGCTTCCTAATACATGACGACATTCAGGTTTCAATGTGAAATTGTGCGATACTCTAGGGACGAACCAGTGCTTGTGCCAACGTTCCCCCTCTCGGGAAAGATTGGTGGCCTGGGTTATTGACTCCTCAGTAACCTCAAAAATTAAATGGCTGACCCTTGCTTCTCTCCCATCAAATCCCATTGCGAATAGTAACAATATTTCCTCATCACACCCCTGCAACTGATGGAGAAAAGGGTTCCATCTTGCACAAAAGAAGATTTCACGAAAGTCTCTAAATTTAGGTATGTGGAATAGATCCCGATAACTTTCTTGTTCAAAGAGGTTTGGCATGGTGAATCCAAGGTGATGAAAACAGGGCTCTACAATAAATGTGGGGAAAACGCTTCTGCAGTAGTAACGGTCATATGAAAATGATCATGCAGCCAACTCACTTTGGTTTATGCCACATTCATTTGATCAAATGATCGTGCAGCCAGTTCAACATATTTTTGATGACCATGCCATTATGACAACCCTTAAAATGTGTGGCATCAAAATGCATCTTCGAATGAGTTCATAAGGTTTTAGTTTGTTCAACCCTGTCCAAAGTAAAATTTGGAGAGGTTGAACATTAAACTTAATGAAACCATATGACCATACTCATTACCATAATCCTATTTTTAACAAGAAGATCAGATTTCTAACAACTTATGCGTATGAATGAAAGACATTTAGCAGTTTATACATGCGAATGAAAAATGAGACGGGGTGATGACAACATAGTAATGATTAGAAAGTACCCTAAGGTCTTTTCAGTCCCATATGAGGATAAAACAAAATCATATTAGATCGAGATCGTACCAAGGCATGGGTCAAAATTTAGTAAAACTACCCTTATGGATATGATTTAATAATGATGAAATGACTCAGCTAAGTCGAAAATTAAGCTAACTTTAATCATAGGAAAAATATCATCGTGCATGTTCAGAACATCCTTTTCCTTGTCATTCAGAGCATTATTCAACCCTTCATATGATCTTTCGTATGATCCTTCGTATAATCCTTCATATAAATTTCCTGTAAGAAAACAAATTTTACTTGATCAGATCAGACTACTGTTAATCATAAATTTTTCTAAGCTTCACACCTACAAGGATGTCACAGAAAATAATTACTTTGATCCTCTTAATTGTACTTCCATGATTTTTAGAGAAATAAATAATCATTTTATAAAAGGATAGACAGTCTTATATTCCCCCCAAAACCAAAGATATGGCGTGTCCGCATGCCATACAAGAAAATTCAATAGTTTCCAAAATAAGAGAAGGAAGTCGAGTCATGTTGTTATAGGTAGGTAAAAGAAAGGAAAATTAACACATGCATGGAAGGATTCAGATATATACATATATAAATAGTGCTCAAATATGAAAATTCATTATTTACCATGTAATGAAGAAATAAGGGAAGGATCATAAGGAAAAGTAGTTAACCTTGCCTTGTTGTAAAGATATCTCTCCCCCTAAAAAAAATTGAGCTTACCGTCGAATTTGTAAGAATATACTGCTATGGTTCCCATTAATAGGATAAACAGATCCTAGTTATTGATTGAATTTAGATTATCGGTTCCAAGTCCATCTTACAGTGATTCTTTAATAGCATAAAAAACAATAGGCCTAAACATATTTTTTGTTAACGCATGTTCCTAGAGGTGCATTAACCAGACCTCTTTTACCTAATATTGCCCCGTTGCCAGTGATCCTATTTAGTACCCTGATGGTTTTACTTGCATTTATCGGATTTCCTTATTGCTAGATTGTTACTTAGCATTAACCCGCTACCAGCAGGTCCGTTCAGTACCTCGATGGGTTTTCCTTGTATAAAGATAGGAAGTCGATTGGTACTAGAGTGTGCTAAACCATGCTAAACACATGAGTAGAAGTTTCATAAAATGGCCTTAATCATAGATCATTTCAAAAGAGAATAATTGAAAGGTGTTCTTCGTCCTTTTAGTCTGTTTTCTTTATAAAAGATAATGTTCCCCATAAGCAGAAATTCCACTTACCCTAGAGTATTCTCAAAAATATTTTAAGGGTCATGTTTTGATAACAAGTGTAGATGTATTACTAATCTCTAGGTATTAAAAATATTTAAAGAACATGATGATTGAAATAATTCTTTTGAGCACTTGCTTAAAGTAATCAATAATGTACATATCTTAATCAAACCTGCATATATATGAGATAACAAAATCATTAAAATAAGTGGTTTGAGAATCAAATTTCAGAATCACAACTAGCGTTTTTAGAGAACTTTTCTTTTTCAGATCATATCTTATAGAAAAGGCCCACCTATAAATAAATTTCAAAAACATTTATTAGATGATTGGTTTTATTTTTAAAACATAGCATAAGAGTCTCCTAGAATTAGACATGACTCTTGTTTATTCGAAAAACATATCTACATTTATATACAAATGATGACAACCCAAAGTGACTTTTAAGGATCAGGTAAAGGAGGGAGAGTGTTCAGGGAGAGAGGATCAACTTCTATTCTAGCAAGGTTCACCCTGGTCCCTCGAGGAAAAAGATGATGTCGTGTACAAATATGACATGTGGAAATTTTGAATGGACATTCTTGTGGGATATGTTTAGCTTTACATTTTGAACAAAAGATGGTCCTTGCTGCTGACTCTTCTTTATTTTTCTTTATGTGAGATGGGTTACCGAAAGGAGGATTTTTCTGAGGTGAAACTGAGGTGTCCCAGTACTCTTTTCCATTTAATGGGAGATATTCTTCCCATTGACCATGCTCCTATTGGACCCTATAGGACAAGTATATTTGACTTTGGACATTTCAATTTGTGAAATTATAGAGTTGTCGAGGGGTGCTTTTACTTGTATAGGGTCAATAAAATCAACCAGTTTCGGGTCTCCTACTAGAGAAGAAGTTGTATTGGGATGCTTAGAGATTTTTAATAATTGACCCCTAGAAAATTTTTCAAGAATGAGATCCTCAAATTTTCCTGTCGAAGTAGCATTCATGACTTCCCTAATAAGACCTCTTAAGAGAGTCTCCTTAGGTCTCCAAGCAGATAACTTCCTATACGTTTCTTTTGGTATGTTTCCACTGAGTGGATGGTGGGGGCAGCTATATTCCTGTAATAGTTAATTTAAAATTTAAATGAAATTTTACTACTCTAAACACACTTAAGGTAAAGTAAACACACTTATACGCAAAAGGAACAGCAGGGATTTGGGGGAACCCATTAAAGTGGATGCGTTAGGATGTCACACTATGGAAATTCTGTAGTGAAGTTATCTTTTTGTCTTACCGTTTCCCCTCCCCCTTGATGTGTAATGTAACGGAAACCTATCTATCCTTATCTACCTAGACTTTGGTCATGAAAAAATAGACTAAAGAAAAACCTAGACTACTACTACTGCTGGGTTTGGGGGCGCTTTTTATAACAGATGCGTAGGTTCTTACCTCTCATCTTACTGCTCCCCCGCCACCAGCCTATTACTAAAATGAATCCTACCTATTCTACCTTACAAAACAACTCCCTAGCAACGGCACTAAAATGTTGGGAAAAATATTGTCTTGAATAGTTTACCTAATATTTAATTATTGACCAAGGTTTGTAAGCTTGGAGTTGCTACAAAATATATGTGAAGGAAGAAGGATTCCTAAGATTTCGTGGCAATACTTTAAGAAACACAGATCAAATATTTTTCAAAATAAGAAATAGAGACTCCTAAGAATTCAATAGTTAAGAAGATTAAACTAGGATAGAAGACTTGGATTAGTGTATTATCGAGTTATACGACTCTACTTTATACATACTTATTGGAGGAATGCAAATAAAAACAAGATAACATTATAATAATAAAATATCCCTTAAGTCCTATTTTACAACTAACTATACAAAGGAATATTTACAAAATTACATTAACTAGGATATATAACTAAGGATATACATGGCAACTGAGAATAATTCCACTCTCCTGGATTGTTTTGGGGATAAGCATTTACAGTGACTAGGACATGGGTAGGAGGAGAGTCAAAATGGATTTCAAATGGAGTATAGAAACTAAAAGGAATTAAGTCCAACTTTACTTCTACCAAAATATGTAAACTAAGGAAGGTCCAGTTGCAAGTAATGGTAAACATGATTCTTTAGGTCATGGGCACTTCACAAAAATGCAAAGGAGAAAACCTAAATTATAAATAGAAAACCTAATGAAGATGATCTTAATTCTTATTTAATAACCATCTAACTAAAAAGAATAACTTCTATTTATAACCTATCAATATATCTACCAAATTATTAATATAACTAACCTTGAATCACATATACAGAAATGAGATCAATTTAAACTAATATTACAAGACATAATCATATGGTAAAAAGGAATAAAGACTTAAAAAGTATTCTAAATAATTGACTCACAAACTTTAAAAAGGAAATAATTCCTCTCTAACTATTCTAATCAAGACATACTCAAAGAATTGAAGAAAACAAACTTAAACTATGTAAAATATGCTAAAGACTCAATGAAAGACTGAACAACTAGTTGAACTACAAGTCTGTATAATGAACCAAACAGTCTTTCTGTATGGCAATCTGTATACAAAAACACTTAAAACTTTAAAGAAATGATTAATTTGGATGACTTCGGGCCAGCTGATTCATGCATGCAATAACTAGAATGTAAATACATGAATTTAAACCTTTTTAACAACTACATTTACTCTACAAGATAATTCAAACACAATTCATAACTTGAAACATCATTACCTATTGTAATTTAAAAATAAATTGGAAACTAACTAAATTCAGAGCATAATAAGAACTAATAGAATTAAAACTAACTATGATTAAATTCTATAGTGTTGAAGAAATTTAACCTATTAACATTGAAGCAATCTACTCTATTAATATTTAATTTAAACAATAAACTCGAAATGCATCAAAATAAATTACAATCTAACATCAAAAGAAATTACAACCTAGTATATATGCAAAAAGAAATGACAATCTAGTCTATAAAAAGAAATGACAATCTAGTCTATATGCAACTGGTTGATAACTTAAAGTGAAAGACTATGTAGACATCATAATACTGAAATAAAATCTAAGCTACAAGAAATAATATAAGCGATTGGAAGAATTGAAATTACATAAACGATTTATGAACAAAACTATACTAATTACAAAACAAAAGGGAATGGAGTAGAATACACGAAAATATAAAACTGTGATTGGCACGGGACCTCCCAGCAAACAATGTCACATCCTGCTAAATGCTAATGGAACACGATCATAGACAGTATAACATAACTTTCATTAAAAATAAGAAATAGAGTCTGAATTACATAAACCTTTTGAGCTAAAAACTACTGCTTCTTAACTCCCTTTTCTCATACAAGCGTTCTTATATAGGGTTTTGGATAAGGTGAGCAAGTCAACCATTCAGTGGTCGACTACTCTTTGAGATGAGTCAACCATTATTACACTTCATTGCACTAATGCCAACACATAGTCTTCTTCCTCCCTTATCGCGAGTCAGTTTCCATCACACATGACGTGGTGTACATGCTTCCCCTCTTTGGTGTGAACTAATGGCGTGATTTCGATGCTAGCAACCTTCCAGAACACGACTCATGCTGACGCTTCAGCATGTGGACGACCAATAGTTGTTTCAATGAGCTAAATGGTGAGCTGGATATGTTATGTGCATATCTAGATGAATGTGCGTCTGTATGTTAAGTTCACCCAAAAATCATGCTCTGCAATTAATGAATGCATTTGTTAGCCATTACATTACTTAACATAAAATTTATTCATTAAAACAGTAAAATAATCAAGAATAAATCAATCTTAAATAAACCCAAATAAGATCATACCTAAAGCTAAATGGTAATGTGTAGATGCAAAAGACGCCCAAAAGACAACAAAATATGCATTAATACATAAGGTTTTTAGCTCAAAAGGGTAACAAAATGGGGCTTAACAATGTTGACCCATATAATTTCTAGAAGGACCTTCTCAATCCTTTTAAAAGCTACAGAAAAAGGAACCCAACATGCTAATAATACACACTTTTGGAAACAAAGACGTTAGAGTAGATCTAAAACTGGTTTTCTTTCTTCAAATGCTTAGTAGCTACAAGCAAGGGAAACTCAAGTTTTTCAACCATGTTGGGTTGTCTCCTTAGGTCCAAGAAATTGCATTGGAAAAAAACTTCCATGATTGAGGCCAAGAGTGTTCTAGCCATGTTCTTATCGATATTTTTATTCAATCTCTCCTCCACTTATAATTGGATTTCACAAAACAAATGCTTCATATTTTTCAATGAAGATGATTTCATAGTGATGTTTTGTAATTATATTTATCATTGTTTCTTTCATAGAAGTAATAGAGAAATTTTTTTCTAGCTTAAGAACATCCAAAACATTTGTGGGGTTGATAGTATTTGAAGTGTGAGCCTCGCAATTTTTACGTAAGAAATGAATGTCATATTTGTTAGTTGCTATGAACAGCATGTGCCATGTTGTTAAATATTCTACTCTGTATAAAAACTCCATTAAGCAGTTTAGTTCTTCATGGCTCATTTCTAGAATGGGGATTAGACGAGTATTTTTACTTACATTCATCAACTTCAAAAATTCATTTGAAAGATAAGAACTTTGTTTCCATAGCAACATGATAGACATGGGTTGAAGGCTTATTTTTTAGAACAAAATCCACATCTAGATGCAATCTTCCTGTAATGCCATGATTAATTCTTCTAAAAAATTTGAAATGTTAAAGAAAGGCATCATTCAAAATTTTGAATTATTTTACTTGGCCGAAGGCGTATGCAAGCACCTTTCATTTTTCTTCTTATTCTTCTATTGGCCCTTGTCAAGGTTTTCTTTTGTTCTTCTGTCTTCTAGCGATTTTAGTTACCCTATGTTACTACCAACAAGTCATGTGACTTATATTTACTTATGAACATGAATTCTTGTATCCTTGTTGCAACCATGCTATTTAAATACTAGGCACATAGTAGAATACTTCTCCCTATTGGTACAATCACATATTCCATCTTCAAAACAAGTGAGATGATTTATAGTCATATTATATATATCATTTCACTGTTAATGTGAACCCACATGAAACGATCTTGTTTTTATTCAACAAAAAGCAATCATGATTGAGGAAACATTAAGTGGAGGTGTTTCAACTATCTAATAGTTTTTGAATTTTAATGGAGGGAGTGAAAATAAAAACTAGAGTTGCAATTAAAGTACTTTTAGCCAAGTGTTGTTGGAACTAGAGTCTTCGATATATTTTGTAATATCGTTTAATTCTCCCATCAATGTTCGTTACTTTTCTATCTACAATAATTTTAGACCTTTCTATACTATGTGTTTCCAAATTTCTTTTCCTCGAGAAATTATCTCTACTAAAGGAATTATCTCTACTAGAATTTAATAGAGTCATCTAATAGTTTTACAATCGATAGGCTTAGATTTTTTGTCTTTGAATACTGGAGACTTTAGTTTACCCTTTGGGCCTTTGAAATGGTAAACATAATTAATACTGAATGATAAATAAACTCGTGCCATTACTAGTGTGCATGCATTCTACTATAGCAACACATTTACCAACATCATTTGGAAAATCGATTGTAACTCAATCGATAAAACATTATGGATAAGATATGATTGGCTATCCTATAGTCTATTTAATATATCTTTCTTCTTCATGGGATCCAAAGGAGATGTTATTAGTGATTATAAACAATTTTATTAAACATTCTTAAGTGAGGTGTTGTGTAACTTTGTAGGGCGATTTCAACGTATTTGGTGCATGTGATATTAAAATAAAGAGCCAACGTATTTCTCGTCCTCAGAAAAACTTGAAAGATCTCATTTTATTAAACAATAATTATATTAAATAAACCTATAAATAAATAACATGGATCCTATTTTATTGTATCTCTAAAAGGATAAAAAACATTGAGCTCTACGTCTTCAATTTTTGTCCTCAAACAAGAATGAAAAAACATTATGATCTACATCCTTTATTTTTATCCCCTCTTGGACCAGGTTAAGATTGACATATACTTGTGTTGCAAATGAAGTTAAATAAAATCTGGTTATCATACATCAATTACAACATTTAAAACAAATTTCATTTTACATGAAACATTTGTTTAGCTAAGAGAATATCGTAAAATGCATCTTAAGTTTGATGATTATATAATATATTCATGTATAGTTGTTGACGATGATACTCCCCAATTTAAAAATATTATTATGTATTTCCCCATCTACTACTGCAAATCTATGTTATCTTTTTTATAGCTAAGAAAAATAGTTTTTATATAGGAAGTTCTACTTCTATGTAAGAGATTCTCTGTCGACTAGAATCATATATTGATTACAACCTACCTTAATACTTCACCCGCTTAACTATGCTTCCAGAGATTAAATATAATACATAAATATCTATTCCCATCACAACGATTGTTGCAGTAGAGACAACTGATAAAAATGGAACCAATGGGAAGAGAAATTGAGCATAAGTCACGCATAAGTGCTATACCTAGTGTCTTTCAAAAGTTCTAAACACTTGGTGAACTCAAGCAATCATCATTTTGCTAAGTGCTTGCACTAACTGAAGATTCCCGTCCTAGGGACGCGAATATAAAAAGCTATGGTTGCTCAATTGGAAGAACACTCCAAACAGAAAACACACAAATAGAAAAATTACAGAGCATGTTGAGAAGAACATTGAATATGCATGTTGGGTAGAATTGGATAGAAAAGCATGGCAATTGTCCAAATTCTCACATCCTTACACTCGTTATTTCTATGATCAGTCATTTTGCCACTGGTTATACGCCCGACCATCAAACAAACCCATAAAGGCCATTTTGGCTGGAACCCAGGTAGTTCTTAAGGCTTGTCTACTATGGCAGAGCTTGAGTTTTAATCTAGGTTTGAGTTTGGGTTTTAACCAAGCTATTATCAAGGTCGTGGCTTCAAAAAGTTTCTAGGGTTTTGGAAAGTTAGGGGTTGTGGACTTGGAACATGGATTTGCGGTGAAGATTGTAGCAGTGATGAATGTGATGGATTTGTACTTGACTTCTGTGGGAAAGTATGGGTCATGGAAGCCAAGATTGAGGATAGGCAATGTGGCCTTTCTGGTTAAGGGAAAGAAGAATAAAGAAGAATAAAACTATATGAAAGAGGGTTTCCATGTTCAAGAGGAGCATAGATGGATTGTCGATGAATGGAGGTAAAATGAGGGATTTCAATTAGATCAATTTGTAGTTAAGTTACTGGGGGATTATGCCAAAGAGAATCATGGGAGAAATCAAAGCCAATGGTTCCAAGGGGGAAACTGTTATAAAAAGAAGTAGGTTTTATTGAAACAAAAAAATAAAGCAACATGTTGTTGCTGCAACCTTTTTACCAAATTTTAAAATTTGGGACCCTCCTTTTTTGATTTTATCTTACCTGGGATTGTTTGGTTTCCCGAACTCTGTCTTTCCTCTGCTATAAATTTGGATTTTCTTGAGGTTGAATTGAGGTCAACTGTTTTTCCTTTGTTTCAGAAGTTGAATGATCTAAAACTGCCTTTTGTCTAGAAAATGCTTTTGATTGTGGAGTTTGCTTATTTTCAGAGCTTAACATTTGCTTTCCAGATGATTCTGTTTTATCACTATCGGAAGTTTATTGAAGATTGAGTCGGGGCTTTAGTTCTCTATCCCTCCGTTGTTTTGGAGTTTAAATCAGCTAATTTTACCGCTGCCCAGCCATAAGTCTTTCACTTAACGCTTTGATTTTTCGATCGTTGCCGGAGGTCATTCGAAGTTTGGGTCGGGGCATTAGTTCTCTATGCCGCCAACGTTTCGGAAGGGAAACTATGAACGCCCCGACGAAAAGCTCTTATCCTTGCCAATTCTGCGGTTTTATTGCTTAAACCTTTTTGCTTTTCAATGATTTCGTTTTGTTTTCACTATCGAAACGGTGTTTGACAATTGATCGGAGGGCTAGTCCTTTTTGTTGCCGACATGGCGGCAACATTGAGCTTTGAGTTGTCGATACATAGTCATTAAAGTTGTCAATCGCCAATGATTTTACGTTATCACAAGGTCCGAAGTCTGTTTACTATCCGCCATTGCGGCATTCGATCACACTATCTTTTCAAACTTTAGCAATTAGTGGTTCCAATCATCGATGATTTTTTGTTATCCCGAGATTCGTAGTTGGTTTGTCACCCATCGTTGTAGCTGCATAGTGATCTATAGGCCCGATGTTTAGAGGATCAAATTGCCGATAGATGTGAAATCTGTTGACGCATAAACCTTAGAGCTTCCAATCACCAATGTTTTATTTGATCGCAGAAGTAGTAGTTAGTCTGTCTCCCGTCATTGCAGCTGCACAGTGAACTAACCATCTAACATATAGTTCTTTTGCATGCCAATGAGAGTTTTTTCTTCCCGATCCTTAGTGTTTTTCCTACCAATAGGGTTTTCCCGCCTATTTGGTGTGCTTTTACCTTATTTCATGGGTGACGGAGGTTTTTTATTTTTGATCGAGTTGGGGATTTCGCGATGAGAACATAGTACATGGTCTCACATTTGATGATTAGCCTTATTGATAGTCTGGTTCATGTTTTATTGAAAAGGTAGATGATCTTGAATGTAGTCTAGATTAATGATGAGTTTTTCTATCAGGGTTGTGTTTTTAATTGCAGACGGACTTAGAGGATTTTTAGACCCACCTTGCAGGATTTTCTTTGACTTATCATTCTCTCCTTTCATACATTAATACTGTGTATAATTTCTTTTATAGAATGCATATGGAGGAAGTAAATAGACTGATACAATTTTTGTTATATGACAGGGTGATTGCTATTGCAAAGAAGACATATCTAAAAGACAAAGCATAAGAGAGTTGGCTGAAGAATGGAACAGGAGAAAGAAAAAAGAAGAAGCAAAGATGAAGAAAAGAAAAGAAGAAAGTGAGGGTTTAAGATCAACAGGATCTAAAAAAGACCAACGGATTACTGAGCAAAATCGATAGCAGCAGAGGCCCAGGCTTGGGAAAAGTTCATCAATGATCAAGCTGGTCCCTCTTTATAAAGTGCTCTTAAAATTTTAAATTCAAATGTAACATATTATGTGAATTATGAGCACACACTACAAGACAAATTTTTGGAACTAAAAGGTTGGGGAAGCTCAAAGTTCATATAGAGGAAGCCCAAAGGTCATCGAGGGGCAGCCCAAAAGTTTTGTTTTCTTTGTATAAATAAGGGAGAGTCTAGATGTAGAGGGGACTTTTTCCCAGATAGATTTGTGAGATTATTTTGTAAGAACTATTTCCTTTTGAAATAAAGAATTACAAGTTTCCTGCTGGAGAAAGCTTGGTGGAATGTTTCAAATGCTTAGCTATGGATCAGTTGAATGTGAACTATTTCGTTTTCAGCTTATGTCCATTAACTGTGAGATTGTTCTAACTCTTTAAGCCTATGTTCATGTTACGAATGCACTCTAGTTTATTCTATGAAATTTCCACTATGAGTAATGAAGGTTTTCATAAAAAATAAGCTATGTTGTTATTCATTTATCTATTAATGTTCATGTGTTCTAAAATAAGTAACAGCTATCTATGATTTTTCTTTATGCATGCGCAGAAATACATTACTCATTGATATCTAATAATTTTTCTCCGTAGGGATAGGTTAGTTAGTTAAATTTAGTTTTATTGCTATGTGTGATTTAAATACGAGAGAGTTAAGACAAGAGGTAAGAACCTACGCATCACATTGTGACCGCTCCTCGTTATCTCTATTAATCTGCATTTTTAGATAGGAACTTGCACATCATACTTAAACACAAAAAAAACTAAAAATGTACACGGTGGACCAAGCCGTAACCGGTAAAACCTTTTATTTTGTTACTTGACCCATGGAAGCCAGACCGTAAACCGGACGAATTCCTCATACCAAACAATAATGGGTTAGTTGGGAACATTTATTGGGGAGAATCCCTAACTGTTGTTACCTACGATTTTCCAGGCCTCAACAGTTTTTGGCGCTAGAAGGAGGGTCTCCAGTGCATGGCTGGCCGAGGAAACCCATTTTCTCGAAATTACTCCATCGGTGATACTTCTGAAAGTAGTTTGTTTCCCAATCCAACTCCTGAAGAGAAGGGTAAAGAACATTTGTATTCTGGCGATAATGAAGTAGTTAATGATTTGAGAAGAATTACTAGGGCATATGCGAATAATATTAGAGGATTACCGATTATTCCTACTTTACCCAGAAGAGAATATCAAAAGAAAGACCGCCCTAAATTAGAAGACGTAGTGTTGGTTGGAGAGTTTGAAGAATTGGTAGAAACAGGCTTACAGGAAGTTGTTCAACCTTTGAATCAATTAGACCAAGATACACCTTACTGTTCACCTGTTCATACCCCTATTCAGTCACCACCTAATTCTCCACTCAGAATCATGGCTAATGTAAATGCAAATCAGTCACCCAACCCACCAAATCCACCACCTTCTTGGAGGGCTAGGTCACCATTAAACCTAACACCTCCTTTGCATGATTTGCCTCAAGCTTTTGAGAAAATGTTGCCTAAATTTGACCCAAGTGAAAAAATTTTGGTAGACGATCATTTGCAAAGTTTTTATCTGGCTATAGAAGGACTAAGGGCTAGAGAACATGAAGATGTAATCTGCAGATTGTTTCTACATACCTTGAAAGGAGCAACAACCTCATGGTACTTTTCTCTTCCTACAAATTCAATCATAGACTAGGACACATTTGAGAGAATATTTAGAAGTAAATATGCAGTCCAGAAAACTCATGCAGCTCTAATGAAAGGGTTATGCGCTTTGAAGAAAGAAAGAAAGGAAAAAGTGCATAATTTCACTCAAAGGTTTGCTTCTTATCTTAAAAAAAATTCTATATCTAATAAGCCATTTGATAAAGTTCTGAGTGAATACTATAATTCAGCTCTAGGGCCTAGCTTAGCCATGTTTGCCAAGATGTCAATCAAACCAACATTATCATAAAATTATGAAGAAGCTAAAAGGGTAGAGGCTGAGAAGGAAAGCATAGAAGATTATACTGTGCAGTTGAAAGAAAACGCTTTTGGTAAGAAACCTTTATTACTGACTATGCCTAAGGATGAGCGATCACAGGATTTTGAAGGGACGGTGAAGATGATGCAAAAGCTATCCAACAGAGTAATAGATTTGGAAAAATAAAAGGAAGCTTAGAAATCTTATAAGCCTTACTATAAAAGGAGAGAGGACAAAAATCAATCTAAACCTCCTTCACACAGTCCTGCATCAATGAATTTAACTGAGGTAGGCATAAATAATTTTTGCACCTTTCATCAACAACCTCATTCTGAAAAAAATTGCCCCCAATGGATAAATTTGATGACATTAGTAATGAATCAGCTATTGGACTCCAAACTAATAGAAGGTGATGAGGAGGAAGAACAAAATAATCAACCCACATAAAAAAAAGAAGAGGATGCTCTGGTTTTATGGGATTGTGTCTCGCTATTTGATACATAAGAGGAAGATTCACTGAAATAGGAAGAAACATCATAAACAAATGTGACAACAGGAAGTCAGGGTTTGGTAAAAGAAGATAAGTCAATACTTCTGAAAATTAAGAGACTTCAAGAGAACATGAAGAAGTTATAGAAGAACAACACAACTGATAAAATACCTTAATTTACCATTACCTGTCAAGATCTGAAGAAAATCAACATGCCTGTTAAGCCTATTGAAGACAAGGTTTATACTGTTAAGAAAAATCTCAAAGCATCTGAGATGGGGTATGATATTGTTGAGGACATTAAAAGGGCCAAGGAAAATATTTCGTTATTTGAAATGTGTAATGTACCTCAACAGAAAGAAAAATTGTTAAAAGCACTTGAAGTACTGGAAGAAGAGCTCCCCACCAACAACCAACCTGAAGAAGAAATTGTTGAATCAAGTGTGGGAGGTAAGTCTAGGTTTAAAACCTGACCATTCCTAATTACTTTTGATATTTTAAACCATAATGTGCACAATTGTTTAGTAGACTCAGGGGCAGCAGTCAATGTTATGCCACTTTCAGTCTGTAAGAAGATCAATGGACAACCTAAATCAACTACTGTTAAATTTTCATATGATAAGCTAGAACATCAATATTTCATATAAACAGGATCACTGAAAGAAACAGTATCACAAGAACAACACATATTTATCCTGGGAAAAACATAAAGGGAAAAACCCAACAAAAGATTTCTCAATATAGATGCCCCAAAAAGGTAAAAGATAAAATGAGCAAGGAGATCAAAGCCTGATCCTCCTCCTTCTCCTGCTACTCTTCTCTTCTCCACTAATGCGCTACACTAGTGAGAGTGTGTGTGTCAAAATGAGAAGTGCCACACCTCTATTTATATTCACCCGTTCACTTTAAGTAACTCATCTGACATGTAGGCTCGAGCTAATCATGTAGGCTCGAGTTACACATGTAGGCTCAAGTAACCACAGTGGGGTGCTAATGACCCACCTTTATAATTAGAGGGGACTACCTCAAGAATCTTATCAGTTCTTCCGATTAGAAGCATTGAGGCACAAAGTAATACAAGTGGTTCTCCCGATAGGACCATCGAGGACCACAAAAGATACATATATAATATTCTTCGATGTTACAATATTTCAACACTCCCCCTTAACAAGAAGGGTATTCTTCAACAACATCAACAACAACAACAATAATAGGAGAGAGAGAGATGGAGGACATCATCAAAATCATCAGGGTAACACATCTATAAACGATTGGAAGCTTTTCAACATCATGTAGTCTTCATCTTCAATCTTTAGTCTTCAGCAACATCAACACTTTGACCGCTTTGATCAACAACAACTTTGACCGCTTCGATTAGCAACATATTTGACCCTTTCGATTAGCAACATCTTTGACCTTTCGATCAGCAACATTTTTGACCCTTTCAATTAGCAACATCTTTGACCTTTTGATCAGCAACATTTTTGACCTTTCGATCAGTAACATCATCTTCAGTACTTTGACCTATCGATGAGAAACATCATCTTCGGCACTTTGACCTTTCGATCAGCAACATCGTCATCATCATACTCTGATATTTCGAACAACAGCGTCATCATCATACTCTGATCTTTCGAACAACAACATCATCATCATCAGCAACAACCTGCAATCCACGACACGAAGACAAAAATCTTCAAATCACTTTTGGACTTAAGTCTAGGGATGATACAATCCTACCACATTCATGGGGATCGAAATATCCAGATACATTTTGAACCGAGGTTCAGGGATGATGCAATCCCACCACATTCATAGGGGCTAAGACCTATGTATACATTTTGAACCAAGGTTCAGGGATGATGCAATCCCACCACATTCATGGGGGCCAAGACCTCCAGATACATTTTGAACTGAGGTTTGGGGATTATACAATCCGCCACTTTCATGGGGGCTGAGACCTTCGGATACATTTTGAACCGAAGTTCAGGGATGATGCAATCCGCCACTTTCACGGGGGCCAAGACCTCCAGATACATATTGAACCGAATTTCAGGGATGATGCAATCCGTCACTTTCACCGGGGCTGAGACCTCCAGTTACATTTTTAACCAAAGTTCAGGGATGATGCAATCCCACCACATTCACGGGGGCCAAGACCTCTGAATACATTTTGAACCGAATTTTTGAGATGATGCAATCCCACCACATTCACGGGGGCCAAAACCTCCGGATACATTTTGAACCGAAGTTCAAGGATGATACAATCCCACCACATTCACTGGGGCTGAGACCTCTAGATACATTTTGAACTGAAGTTCAGGTATGATGAAATCCCACCACATTGACAGGGGCCAAGACCTCTGGATACATTTTGAACCGAAGTTCAGGGATGACGCAATCCCTATTCATTCTCGAGGACTGAGGTCACCAGATCACTTTATGGCAGGTGCCCAGGGATGATACAATCCCACTGCAACATCACTACTCCCCCTTTCAAGGAAGGTCCTTCTGAACCACACCAAGATTGTCTCAAAAGTGTTCAGAGGTAGAGGATTCGTCAGCACATCGGCAACTTGTCCATCAGTACTCACATACTGGAGATTTATGGCTCCCTTCTGCATCATATCTCGAATGTAGAAATACCTTATTTATATGTGCTTCGATCTATCGTGGAATACTGGGTTCTCTATCATTTTTATATAACTTTGATTGTCACATAGAATCATGGGAGTGTCCAACTCTAGGTTGAATAATCCTGACATCAGCTTCCATAGCCATATGGCTTCACAACTAGCAGATCAAGCTGCTATATATTCTGCTTCGGCTGTTCTTAGAGCAACACTAGACTACTTTCTGCTAAACATTGAAATCATAGCAGATCCCAAGCTATAACATCCACCTAATGTGCTTTTTCTGTCTGAGACACTTCCAACCCAATATACATCTATATAGCCATACAATCTATACTCATGGCTACCAACATAGTATAGACCAAAGTCTATAGTCCCTTTCAGATATCTCATCACATGTTTTGCAACTACTAGGTGAACCCGTCTTGGTTCAACAAGATATTGACTCAAGGTGTTCACAACAAAACAAATGTCTAGTCTACTATTTGTTAAGTACATCAATGACCCAATGATCTGTTTGTATTGAGTCACATCCACTAACTCTGGTGAGTCATTAGCTAATAGCTTTAATTTGGAGTCCATGGGTGTGGCCATGGCTTTGCATTCCAACATATTGAATCTTTTCAATATTTCTACCGCATAATTTCCTTGGTTGAGAAAGATTCCTTCTGTACTTTGCCATACTTCCAGACCTAGGAAATAATGTATTAATCCAAGGTCTTTCATCTCAAATTCTTTTGCTAGTTTATTCTTTCTTTCCATAATGTGTTTCTCATTCCTTATCAATAATAAGTCATCCACATATAGTAGCAGGATGACAGGTTCATCTTCTATAACATTAAGATAAAGGTTAGGATCAGCTTTACTCTTGGTGAAACCCATGCTTGACAGGAAACTGTCTATCCTTTCATACCAAGCTCAAGGAGCTTGTTTAAGACCATACAAGGCCTTCTTCAACTTGCATACGTGAGTATGTCTATCTTCAACTTCAAATCCTTGTGGTTGTTCTATGTATACTTCTTCTTCGATCACACCATTCAGAAAGGTTGTTTTCACATCCATCTGGTGTAAGTCCCACTTCATCATGGATGCAAGGGCCATGATAGCTCTGATCGAAGTATACCATGCTACTGGGGAAAATGTCTCTTCATAATCAATTCCCTCTTTCTAAGAGAAACCTCTGGCCACAAATATTGCTTTATACTTCTCAATACTTCCATCAGTTGCATGCTTTATTTTGTATATCCATTTGGAGGATACTATACTCTTTCCTTCTTGTTTGGGAACTATATCCCATAAATCATTCTTCATTACCGACTGGTATTCTTCAGTCATTGCTTCTTTCCATTCTTTCTTCAGTATTGCTTCTTCGTAATTTGTAGGTTCTTGATCTACAAGATCACACATCAAGGCTACATAGTTGGAAAAAGTCTTCTAGGTTTCTTCCTTTCCCTTGTAGAGCCTTCAGGAGCTCCATATCTTTCCGCCTCTTGTATAATTTATCTTGTCCAAGCAGGCTTTCTTTTTCTTGATATCTCCATCATAGGAGGTTCTTGTGGTTATGTCATGTCATGCTCTTCAGGAACTTCTTATTCAGGGAGATATGTAGTTTCCTTATTTCTGGGAGGTGTCTCTTCTTCATACACTTCTTCATGTTGGCACTTCCTGGATGTCTTGAGGGGTGCCTCTTCATCGAATGTGAAATCTCGACTGATTTCCATGTGATGGAATCCAGGAATGTAAATTCTAAATGCTTTCGATACTTCACAATATCCAACAAATATCCCCTTCTTTCCAGAAGGATCTAACCTGGTTCTTTTCTCTTTTGGTATATGAATATATACTGGACAACCAAATATTTTGAGGTGACTTACCTCAGGCTTCTTTCATGTGAACATCTATTCTGGAGTCTTGAACCGAAGAGCACTGTGGGATATTCTATTCTATACATACACAGTAGTTCGTGCTGCTTCTGCCAATAGATGCATTGGAAGATCATGATCATATATCATAGTCGTCACTACCTCCATGATGGTTCTGTTATTTCTTTCCGCAACCCCATTCTGTTGAGGATCGTAGGGAGTAGTTAGTTCCCTCTTGATTCCGGCACCTTTGAAAAAAGCTTCAAACTCTTTTGAGGTATACTCTCTGCCATTGTCTTATCAAAGTGTCTTTATTTTCTTGTCTGAAAGATTCTCTATCAAGGCTTTGAACTCCTTGAATTTCTCAAACACTTCATTCTTTGCTTTCAAGAAGTATATCCAGGTATTTCTTGAATAGTCATCAATGAACGTGATATAATATTCAAATCCACTTAAGGATGTAGAAGACATTGGACCACATACATCTGAATTAATCAATTCAAACGTACCTTTAGGTTTTGTTTCACTCTTTAGAAATGGATTCTTGATGTTCTTTCCCATTGCACATCCTTTGCAAATGCCTTAATGCTTGATCTTCGTGTCTAGTAATCCCGTCACTACTTTGTTCACATGCGGTAAAGCTTTGTAATTAATGTGGGCAAGATTTCTATGCCATAGTTCACTAGGGTCGGTGGACTCATGCACAAAGGCTGTTTCTGAGTGCCCCTTGAGTTTATACAAGCCTCCTTCTTCTTCACGAATGATGATTGCATATTCAATATTCTTTCCTCTGGGCCACATGTGTACTTGACCATCTATGAAAGAAACTATGAATCCTTTCTTATCTAAATATGAGATAGAAAGTAAGTTCTTATTTAAACTAGGTACATATAATACATCTTTCATCTTTAGGGGATTACCTGAATCAAGTTTGTAACTTGCTTCACCAACTCCTTTGATCAGATATTGATAGTCATCTCCTAGGGATACTTTCTAAGGAGAGATCCTTTCTTTGAGTTTGGATAGAGTTTTCTTTTGTCCCATCATGTGCTTTGAAGCACCACTATCAATCAGACATGTGTCCTCTCCAGGTGTCAGAGACCCAGAGAGTGCAAAGAATAGTACATACTCTTCTGCATCTTCTTCTCTTGCTTGCTTTATTGGAGGTCCTTCTCCTTCTTCTTCTTCTTCTTCATCCTCATCTTCAGCTCGATGAGAATGATATCTTTTGTTGTTGTTGACCCTCTTCTTATATTCTTTCTTTTTCATAGGACAATTCCTAGCAATGAGTCCTATCTTGTCACAATAGAAACACTGAAAACCAGAGTAGTCCTTATTTTCTAGACTTTCTCTTGATCTTTGGAACCTTCTGTGAGGTAGATGTTGTTTTTGTTTTCCCTTCTTGAAGATGGGTTGATTCCTTCTTCTTTTCTTGGTATGAGTGGCTAGCACTTGATCATCCTCTTTTGCTAAGGCTTCTCTATTTGCCACTCTAGTCTCCTCTTGAATGCAGTCTTCCCATACCACATCAAACCTCATGCTTTCCTTCCTTGCACACATCATTTGAATGAATGATTCCCATTGTTTAGTGAGACCATTAAGAGTAGCCATAACTAGATCATCTTCATCAAGTTTGTCTCCAATAGCTTCTACTTGTTCTTTGATCTGAGAAACCCTTGAGAGGTAGTTTTGGATGGGTTCTCCATGACTCATCTGGGTACTCTTCAGTTGAGCTCTTAGATTCATCTTTCTGTTAATGTTTCTTCCTTCAAACATTCTAGATAGAGCATCATACATTTCCTTTGGAGTCTTCTTGGATGACACTTAAGAGATCAAGTGATCCTTGATGGAGTCAGTAAGAATCCTTTGTGCCCTAATCATGTATTTCCTGTGCTTCTCCTTGGCTTCAGCTTCTTCAGGTTTTGAAACTTCTTCTTTGACATCCATATCAAGATCATTCTATTGGAGAATGAGACCAATCCTATATTTCCATGTGCAGAAATTCTCTATGCCTTCTAGCTTGTTGTCAAGCTTAGTGCTTGGGGCCATCTTGTAAGAAAATCACAAAAAAATGAAATTTTGCGGAATGAAAAAATAACGTTACCAGGAGATGCTCTTGAATGACGTGAGTTGACTGGTGTGCTTGGATTCTGGAGATTTCAATTCTTCACCTTTCAAATTAGAATTGCAATATTCAAATTCTACAATTTTCTGGTTCAGTAGTTTTTGGGATGGCTGTCAAACTAGGGTTTGACTTTTTCGGAGACTCACACATCCAAAAACTGTGATTCCAAGCTCAAAAGATGCGCTCTTGGAGGGCGCAACTTTCCATGCAATCAGTTTTTCAAGACTCAAAATTTTTCCTGAAAACCCTAAATTCTTCCAGGGAGAGAGAGAGAGCTATTTCACCTTGTGAAAGCTGTCCTGTTCAAGTTAGCTCTGATACCATGTTAAATTTTCATATGCTAAGCTGTAACATTAGTATTTCATTTCATTTTCATAAAAAATAATATAAAGGGGATCACTAAAAGAAACAGTATCACAAGAACAACATAGATTTATCCTAGGAAAACCCTAAAGGGAAAAACCCAGCACAAGCTTCCTCAATATAGATGCCCCAAAAAGGTAAAAGATAAAACCAGCAAGGAGTTCAAAGCCTGATCCTCCTCCTTATCCTGCTACTCTTCTCTTCTCCACTAGTGCGCTACACAAGTGAGAGTGTGTGTCTCCAAATGAGGAGCGCCACACCTCTATTTATATTCATTCGTTCACTTTAGTTAACTCATCTGACATGTAGGCTCGAGTTAATCATGTAGGCTTGAGTTACACATGTAGGCTCAAGTAACCACATTGGGGTGCTAATGACCCACCTTTACAATTAGAGGGGACTACCTCATGACTCTTATTAGTTCTTCTGATTAGAAGCATCGGGGTACAAAGTAATACAAGTGGTTCTCCTGATAGGACCATCGAGGACCACAAAAGATACATATAGAATATTCTTCGAAGTTACAATATTTCAACAACTACCTGGTAGGTTATTCAGGTAGACAGGACCGCTGTGAAAGTAGTTGGGGAAATGGAAGATGTTCTGATTCGATTATCTGCCAATGAAAAGGTATGTCGGTACATTGATATTGTAGTAGCAGACATACCTGATGTTTATGGACTTGTTTTGAATCGAAACTAGTTGGCAAGGCTAAATGGATACTTTGCATCAGAATGGTCACATCTGTGGTTGCCTCATAAGGGAAGTCCAAATCAGATAAAAATATTAAGAGAGCGCCACATGAAGAAAAATGTTACTCAATTGGAGGAAAAAATGAACCAGTGAATTTTGTTTTGGGAAATTACTTTATTGAACTACAACCAGAAAATTACCAAGCTGAAGAAGCCAGCAACATATCTAAGACCCGGCCCTATTACCTTCAATTTTCATGGGCTAATGAGATTGACTGTAAAATAGTAGATTTAGTTTCAGACGTAGTTTTTAATTCAAGTTTGGTAGAACTAGATAATGGGTAGGTTTTTTTTTTCAATTTGTAGTCAAGCCTAGCCCCTTAACTGAGAAGTTGCCAGATTTATAGGGGTGGGTAGAGAACTGACCAATTAGTGGTTTAGTTCTCAAACTTTATTTTTCTTGATTTTTATTTTTTGATTATATTGTACATAAATAAACTGACTGTTTGTTTTTTTTTATTTGTTATAGTTAGATTTTGATTGATTTCAATTTAAAAAAAGCACAACTTTTGGTTGCATGGAGTGCATCAGGATTCTAGATTAACTAAAATTATTGATTATAAGACTGTGTACTATTGATTTAAATATGAAATACCTTCTTCTAGTTCAGCAGTTTTCCTAAATGGCTATGAACACATTGAAGTCCCACTTAATCCTTGTAAAATAACTCAGGGTCAAAAGGTCTAGAATATTATTTCAAGGCTCCATCCAACTCACATTTAAAATGTCTTAGGGGGTGACAGTAAAGACCCATGGAGAGGAAGCATGGTAAACAATATATTATATATAAATGATCCCATGCCAAGAATTGAAATAAAAAAAGGCAAATAAGAGTCAAAATGTCCTGAGAAAGCAATATATATCAAAACAATGTACTGAACCGTATGAGCACAAGATTGCCAAAGTTATTCTTCGTCCGTGAGGTGAAAATTAAATACATCTCTCACACAAAAGGACACTATGGATAGAGGATCCTGAATAAAAAATTCAGAAAGAAGGCATGCAGGAGGACTCAGAAAGGACAAAAAAGTCCGAAAGCACCAAAGTGCAAAATGGCATGGGAATGAGGAACAAGCGAATATTTTTGTTTACCATATGTTACAATCCTATCGTGTCCAAGCTAGGAGCTACCCGAAGACAGAGGTAAAAAATGAAATTCATGTCCCTCGCCTCAAAAGAGTTATCTAGACTTTGAAATCTTGGTTTCCATTTTCCCTAAATTGGGCTATCATCAATGATTAAAAGTACATAAATCTGTCATTTGGGAAATCCAGACATCTAGAAGAATTTGGCATGTTAGTATTTATTGTCAAAACAGTCTGTTTCTCAAAGAAGAAGTTTTCTAGAGATCTGTGTTCACCAGGTAGTCACCAATGGTTGCAGCTGCAACCTTTTTCCCAAATTTTAAAATTTGGGACCCCCCTTTTTTAATTTTATCTTTCTTGGGATTGTTTGGTTTCCTGAACTCCGTCTTTCCTCTGCTACAAATTTGGATTTTCTTGGGGTTGAATTGAGGTCAACTGTTTTTCCTTTGTTTCGGAAGTTAAATGATCTAAAACTTCCTTTTGTCTAGCAAATGCTTTTGACTATGGAGTTTGTTTATTTTCAGAGCTTAACATTTTCTCTCCCGATGATTTTGTTTCATCACTATCGGAAGTTTATTGAAGATTAAGTTGGGGATTCAGTTCTCTATGCCTCCACTATTTTGTAGTTTAAATGAGCTAATTTTACTACTGCCTATCCATAATTCTTTCACTTAACGCTTTGATTTTTCGATCACTGTTGGAGGTCAGTCAAATTTTGGGACGGGGCATTATTTCTCTATGCTACCGACGTTCCGAAAGGGAAACTATGAACACCCTGATGGGAAGCTCTTATCCCTTCCGATTTCATGGTTTTATTGCTTAAACCTTTTTGCTTTTCAATGATTTTGTTTTCTTTTCACTATCAAAATGTTTTTTGACAATTGATCGGAGGGCTAGTCCTTTGCGTTGCCGACATGGTGGCAGCATTGAGCTTTGAGTTGCCGATACATAGTCATTAAATTTTCCGATCATTGATGATTTTATGTTATCTTTATTTTTGTAGTCTGTTTACTATCCGCCATTGCGACGTTTGATCACACTATCTTTCTAACCTTTAGTACTTAGTAGTTCCGATCACCGATGATTTTTTGTTATCCCGGGATCCGTAGTTGGTTTGTTACCTACCGTTGCGGCTGCATAGTGATCTATAGGCCTGGTGTTTAGAGGTTTCACTTGCCGATAGATGTGGAATCCGTCAACGCATAAGCCTTAGAGCTTCCAATCACCAATGTTTTATTTGATTGCAGAAGTCATAGTTAGTCTGTCTCCCATCATTGCAGCTGCGGAGTGAACTAACCGTCCGACATATAGTGCTTCTGCATGCCGATGAGATTTTTTTCTTCTCGATCCTTAGTGTTTTTCCTGCCGATAGGGTTTTCTCTCCTATTTGGTGTGCTTTTACCCTATTTCATGGGCGATGGAGGTATTTGATTATTGATCGAGTTGGGGATTTCGCGATGAGAACACAGTACACGGTCTCACATTTGATGATTAGTCTTATTGATAGTGTGTTTCATGTTTTATTGAAAAGTTAGATGATCTTGAATGCTGTTGGGATTAATGATGAGTTTTTCTATCAGGGTTGTGTTTTTAATTGCAGATGGACCAGGAGGATTTTTAGACCCATCTTGTAGGATTTTATTTTCCTTATCATTCTTTCCTTTCATGCATTAATACTGGGTATAATTTCTTTTACAGAATGCATATGGAGGAGGTAAATAGACTGGTACAGTTTTTTGTTATATGACAGGGTGATTGCTGCTGCAAAGAAGACGCATCTAAAAGAAAAAGTAGAAGAGAGTTGGATAAAGAATGGAACAGGAGAAAGAAAAAGGAAGAAGTAAAGATGAAGAAAAGAGAAGAATAAAGTGAGGATCTAAGATCAATAGGATCTAGAAAATACCAACGGATTACTGAGTAGAATCGATAGCAGCAGAGGCCCAAGCTTGGGAAAAATTCATCAGCGACCAAGCTGGTCCCTTTTATAAAGTACTCTTAAAATTTTAATTTGAAATGTAACATAATATGTAAATTATGAGCACACACTACAATACAAATTTTTGGAACTGAAAGGTTGGGGAAGCCCAAAGGTCATATAGAGGAAGACCAAAGGTCATAGAGGGGCAGCCCAAAAGTTTTTTTTTTGTATAAATAAGGGAGAGTCTAGATGTAGATTGAAATTTTTCCCAGATATATTTGTGAGAGTATGTTGTAAGAAGAACTATTTCCTTTTGCAATAAAGAATTACAAGTTTCCTACTGGATAAAGCTTGGTGGAATGTTTCAAATGCTTTGCTATGGATCAGATGAATGTGAACTATTTCATTTTCAGCTTATGTCCATTAACTGTGAGATCGTTCTAACTCTTTGATCCTATTTTCATGTTACAAATGCACTCTAGTTTATTCTATGAAATTTCCACTATGAGTAATGAAGGTTTTCATAAACAATAAGCTATCTTGTTGTTCATTTATCTATTAATGTTCATGTGTTCTGAAATAAGTAACAGTTATTTGTGGTTTTTCTTAATGCATGCACAGAAATACATTACTCATTGATATCTGATAATTTTGCTCCCTAGGGATAGGTTAGTTAGTTAAATTTAGTTTTCTTGCTATGTGTGATTTAGATACGAGAGAGTTAAGATGAGAGATAAGAACCTGCGCATCACATTGTGACTGCTCCTCATTATCTCTATCAATCTACATTTTCAGATAAGCACTTGCACATCATACTTCAACACAAAAAAACTAAAAATACACATGGTGGACCAGGAAATAACCAGTAAAACCTTTTATTTTGTTACTTGACCCATGGTAGCCGGACTGTAAATAGGACAGATTCCCCATACCAAACAATAGCGGGCTAGTTGGGAACATTTATTGGGAAGAATCCCTAACTGTTGTTACCTACAATTTTTCAGGCCTAAACACAACCCAAATCCCCTCTATCTCAACAAGAACAACCTTGATTATTATTTTCCCAATTATTACCCTTTGAAGAAGATTTCACATAACAACCTGTAGAAGATGTAAAACAACAACATTATAATAATAACAGTTGGATTCACATTGTCGCTGTAAGCCATGGCCATCATATAAAATCTATTTGATATCTTCGAACTAATAGGGTGATCATCCATGGACAAGAACTTTCTGTGTACTTCAAATTTAAACTGGTGATGCTCACCATGGAGTCAGTTGGGTCACCATGAGCTCTAAGAGCACTGGCGGGAACACTTATAGTCATACTCGAGGGGCATGCACATCTTTTACTATTGTCTTCCTACTCTGTAATCACTTTCTAACTAATGTTAGGGTTTCTGAAAAGAACTTACAAGTATGAAGCTCCACACACTAGAAATCTCACCCAGATTGTGCTTACACCGCAAACCCCAAGGGCCACATTTTTGAGTATCTCACAACACCACATGAACCAAACTAGGTTATGCTTCCTCTCATCAAGGACTAAAATCAAAATATTTTCATTATTATTCTCAAGATGCACCATGATCAAAAGTACAGCAACATCCACCATTGTTCTCCCCTCCTGATTTCCTCACTTCTCATTCTAAGCACTTTACCTTTACCTGGTGTAATTTTTTCGTATCATTGGAGACATAAAGCCTAAATATTAATTAAAAAAAATAACTGAGTTTAATATGAAATAGAATTTTGTCTCAAAAAAATGTATTAAAATGTCCCCACATGTACTCGCGATGGGCGCTCTGAGTATTAGCGTGTATAGCACGCGAACGCCCGTGCAAATAGGAGGAATATTGTGTTGGAGCAGAGGAGTTGGGTGAACCTCTTTTATTTTTCTTCTCTTATGATGTATGAAAATGAAGCCCTGGGGTTAACTATTCTATTACCTGACAAGACTCGACACACGATTAACCTTCATAAGAAAAACGCACAATGTATTTGGATGGGGTGGGTTATGAATCATAGGAGCATACTCGATCCATTTTATATACGAATCAAGAGGTGCAGAGTTTGAAAGAGTTTCAGGAGGCCAAAGTGGAAAACTCAACACAATCTAAAATAATTTCACTTCACATAGGCATGATGGAAATTCATGAAGATAACATCAAGGTAAGCTCAAGACCAAAAAAAAACCAGAGGAATCAGGCTAAATAAACATTATGTGGAGCTTACAGTAGGAAAGTATATCCTCATAGAACAGATCCCAGATTACCTCAAATTGGCGTTAATAGGTCGTCTTTGTGGTAAGACACTAGAAAAAGAAGCATTAAAAATGTGGAAGGAGTCAAATTGGAATGAAGTGATGGGATATACACAAAATTTCCATGTCCTCCTCCATAGTTGGTTTTTGCTCAAGTTACGACAAGAGGAGGAAGAACGTAAGCTATTAGAACCACATTGGAAATGGGGGCCATGAAGCCTTATATTAAAGAATTGGAGAATAGATTTCGACACCAAAAAGGAGCCACAATGTCAGCAACAATTCTTGGTCTTCTTATTGAGGTTACCAATGGTTTTCTGGCAAGAACAGATTTCAGAGGCTATATGAAACAAGATGGGAGAGTTTATTTCTTTGGAAAATGATTTGGAAACTAAAGTATATCCTAGATCCACCAAAATCTTGTTTGAAATAGATCTGAGGGAAGGCCTCTATGAAAAACCACTAATAGTGATGCATGTCATCTTGTGAACATAAAGACTGAGCTACTGGAAAATTACGTTCATGTGTTTTACTTGTTGACAGGTTGGTCATTTGCAAAAGGACTACACTGAATGTAAGGAGGTCCCCCAGTTTAAAAAGATATGGGTAAAAAGGTAACCCAACATGACTTGGAAAGATATAATAAAAAGTGGTGGACATGTAAAAGGTGGCAAGGTGAAAAATACCAACAATACTGCAAAAGATAAAATTGATGGTAAAGAAAACATGAAGGCACAGTTAAGTGGAAAATGACTAGACACAAAGATGGATCTCGATAAAGGACACATGAGCAGTATCTCTTCTAGTTTTTCTCGATAGGACGAAGCGTCATCTTTGTAAATAAGAGGTATTAGTGTTATTACTCAATTCATAAATCCTTTGTGTTTAGTTAATAAAGAAATAAATGAGAGTGTAACTCTTAATGAAACAAAACCTCTCTCAAGCTCTCCTACACCTCAAAATACAATAGAAATAGAAAAAGACACCCTAGAGGAATAGATAAAGGAGTATATTCTATGATAAAAAATTATTCAAAAGAAGGAATATGAGTGCATCTCAACGGGAGGGATAGCTCTCAACCCCCCTTTAAAATCTCAGGTAGGAAAAAAATCACTTCTATCAAAGGCACATAAACAAGCGGTCATGAATGTTAAACAAGGGATACAATCAACAATAACCCAACCTCTTAGAGTATAAAAATCCCCAGGAAGGGGTACTTAATGATAATTCTTTCGCTCAATTAAAGGGGATTAGGGGGGGCCTCCAAAAAAATGCACTAAAAAGGTTGATAGCCACCATAAAACCAATGGTACTACTATTTCAAGAAATGATGATTGAAGGTAAAAAGTTTGAGGAAGTAATTAGAGATTGTGTGAAGGATTGGAGTATGGAAAGTATAGATGCAAATGGAAATTCAAGGGGTATATTAACGAATTGCAGTCCCGATTTGAAATTAATATCAACAACAAGATATAGACCGGTTTTGGGGACCCAATTGGAAGATGGTGACCAGTATTAAGATACACAATTTTGAATTTCTATGGGGACTTTTATGACAAAAAAGAGTTATGGTAAATAGTGGAAAATACAGGAGCCCTAGATCAATCAAACATGATTTTAGGAGGAGACTTCAACTTAACCCTTACCATCAATGAAATTTGGGGAAAGAATGTGAGAATCGATGCCTTGGGATCCTTTTTAGCTTGTTCTTCGAATGAAAAAGACTGATAGATATAGCTCCCTTAAATTTAAAACCTACATGGAGGAAAAAGAGAGCGGAAGATGACGCTTTATCAAAAATATTAGATCACTTCATGGTAGTGGAAAACATAATGAATGATTCACTGATCTTGCAATCCACATTAGAGATAGGAGAAAAGTCAGATCATCGACCGATAGTATTAAAAATCAAGACTCCTGATGTCAATCCACCATCAATGTTTTAGTTGAATTATCAATGGTTGTCAGAGGAAGATTATAGAACCTTAATAATAAATTCATGGAAACCTCTACAGGATGTTCAGAACCATTCCCTCATGCAAACATTTGTGGACAATCTGGAAAGAGTAAATAATATCTCTAAGAAGTGGGACAAGAAACACAGAGTTAGGAAGCAAGAGGAGTTAAAGGGCGTGGAAAAGGAAATAAAATAAATGTATGAAAAAAATAAGGAAGGGGTGTTTAGAGTGGAAGAAGTAGGAGTGTTGAAGCAGTTAGAAGGGAAAAATGACTGTTTGTTACTCCAAGAAGAACAAAAATGGAGACTAAAAAGTAGATCCGTGTGGTTGGAGGAAGGAAATTAGAACACCAAGTACTTTCACAGATTTGCATTACATCGAAGAAGCATAAAAACATTCACAAAATTAAGTCAAGCTAGGGAAATGTGGTTAGGACCTTTCCAAAAAAATCCCAAGCAGTTGTTGACCACTTTCAAGGAATTTTCGTAGAACTTGAGGGATGTACAATAAATAAAATACTTGAGGTGATAAGAATTTTTCAAAGGTTAATTACAAGAGAAATAAACGAACAACTAACTAAAGATATTACGGAGGATGAGATTCACCAGGTTCTGAAATCATTCCAAAAAGGGAAAAGTCGAGGGTGAGATGGTTTCACATTAGAGTCCTTCTTAGGATTTTATGATATAATAAAGGAAGAAATTCTGGAAGTGGTTAAAGAATCACAGAATTTGGGGAAAGTGTTAGGAAACATAAAATCAAACTTCATAACTTTGATCCCAAAAAAGAAGAAAAGAGAGACCTTTGATGATTTCCGGCCAATCTCCTGCTATAATATGATTTATAAAGTGATAGCAAAGGTGATTGCACTAAGATTAAAACCAATTTGGAGTGAGGTAGTAATAGAGGATAAATTTAGATTCCTTCACAACAGGAAAATACATGATGTAGTCTCACTAACTCAAGAGGAAATCCACACTATGAAAAAACAAAAGCAATGTGCTTTTGCTCTAAAGTTAGATTTGTCTAAAGCATATGACAGAGTAACCTGGACCTTTATGAGGCTTCTTCTAATTCAAATCGGAATGGATATGGAAATGGTGGATTGGGTCTTGGGATGCATCCAATCAACCTCCTTTGCGGTACTTATCAGTGGATCACCCTCAAGCTTCTTCCGACCAACAAAGGGCATTTGACAAGGGTGTCCTATATCACCCTTTGTTTCCTTTCTAGTAGGTGAGGCTCTAATCAAAATTATTACATTGCAAAAAGGGAAGGAATAATAAGAGGAGTAAAAGTTTCCAACATAGAAGAAATCACTCATACATTATTTGTGGATGATGTACTGTTGTTTGGAAAAGGAACAGAGGAAATCTTAAGGGTATATTCCTCAATGTTGGAGAAATATAAGAAGGCCACATGTATGTTGATAAATATAGGAAAATAAAGTCTAAATCACAATGAGTTTATGGAAGATCTTGATCAATAAGTAAGAGAGATAATTTCCTATCCAATAATTGAAATAACTGAAGGCTTCAAGTATTTAGGTTTCTTTCTAAAACAAAATAGCTACGCCTTTGAAGACTGGGCATGGCTGTATAAGAAAATTGATTCATGAGTTTTAGCTTGGACCAATAGTTTTCTTTCCAGAGGTGGCAAATTGGTACTCTTAAAGGTTGTTTTACAAATTATCTTGGTGTCTTGGCCATCCATCACCTACATCACCAAGCGAATCTTAACCAAAATAAGAAATAAATGTTTGTCCTTCCTTTGGATAGCGAGCAGATAGAATGAATGCATACCACTGGAAAAGTGGACAACTATTTCTCTTTTGAAAGAACTAGGGGGACGGGGGATTAAAAACCCAACATTTTTTTTCAGAGCATTGAAAGCCAAGTCTTTATGGAGGCTAGTTCAAAACCCAGACACCTTATGGCAATAGGTCCTATGCTATAATTATTGTCCTAACACCTCATTGGTAGAATGGTTTAGGAATCCCATAAAACCTATAAAAATGGGTCAGTCAAATGGAAATCAATGGTGTTGTCTTTTCCATTAATAGGAAACTAGACATCCTAGTGAATAGGAAATGGAAAGAGTGTTAGTATGGGAGAGGAATCATGGGAGGGTGAAGGAGATGATTACAACCTACCCGAATCGGTTTTAACACAGTTAAAGGCCCATCTAATTCATAAACTAGCGGATGTACAAGCCCATCAACCTCATATTCATGGAAGAGAAAGATGGAAAAGTGCACAGGATCTCAGTTTGGAAGGAGAGGATGTTGAGAATTGGAAGAAATACGTAAATAACTCGGTGGCTAGCTTTGTACACCTATATGAAGAAGAGTAGAACAAACTGATATGGACCAAGAATTTCGTGAATGGGGACTTCACGACAAAGAGAGGTTACGAAGCAACATTTTTTGTATAATTCGATGGGGGGAAAAAAGTGGTGGTAGGAAAAAATTGCGGCCTCAAACAACCCTCTGAAAACCATCAAACATTTCTGGTTTGGAATGAACATAAAAATCCTAACATGGGAAAATCCGAGGAAAAGAGGATTTCGAGGACCAAGCATATGTACTTTGTGCAAATCGAGTGATGAACATTCCTATCATTTTTTTGGTTCTTGTCCTTATGCATGACATGTGTGGACCACTACATCATGACCTATCACACAAGATAGAACGATCATGTATTATGAAGCTAGTTTGGAGCATAGGGCTCAAATGTGGTGGCAGAACACATGGGTATGTTGTTTTGACACATTCCCTACCCTTTTTGTCTATAGTATTTGGGAAGCACGCAATAGAGTAATTTTCAAAAATCAATCAACTCCTTCTAACATTACTTCATCTCTGTTGGTATAGAAAACACAAAAGCACAAAACAACCCCCAAACAAGGAAAAATTTGGGTTGTAATTATGCCGACAATCAATAAAAGAAATTTCCATAGGATTTCTTTCATGACACAAATCAAGGAGACCCACCCATAGGAGGACCAGGGGGTGTCATTTATCTATCTGATCATAGAAAAATATCCTTCAAATTTTCTTTGGGTCTTGCCACAAACAACAAAGCTGAACTTTCGTCCTTATGGTCATCCTTGAGGATTGGAAAAAATAAACAACTAGCAAGAATACACATATATGGTGACTAAAAAATACTGATTGATTGGGTGAATGGAAAAAACAATCTCATAGCTCCACATCTACATAACATGTTAAAGGAAATTTGATCTCTACAGCCTTCCTTTGAAGCAGTAACTTTCTCTCATATTTATAGAGAATTCAATATACAAGCAAACACTTTGTCAAAGATGGCTCTAGCAATACATCCATGAATAATTGAAGGATATCTTTTCAGTAGCGATGAAGCCTCAAATTTTTTCATCTAAACTTATCACAAAACAGAATCTGAAGGGAAAAAATTTTGCAGCAAACACGCTCCACTTTACCTAGTGACACAAGAGAAACTCTGAGTGGTGCTAGAGCGCAACGATCCACGCATGCAAAAGATATTAGTGATGATGGAACCCAGGCCATAAATGGCAAAAAGTTTATCTTTTGTGTACATATTGTAAGGTCATAGGACATTTTCTTATTAAGAGCCCTTGTGTATGTAATGAAATATTAGGCTGGTGATCCAATTATAGTGTTTGGCCCTCTCGGGGGTTGATGTTTCCCGTTCATGTCAGGGATGATTTTATGGAACCATACTTATTTAAAAGTGTATAAATGTTGGTGAATATTACAAATTCTTAAAACACCAACTATAAAATGATTGGTGATATTTTTCTAAAAAAAATTAATTTCCAAGGATTTTATATCGTTTATATAATAATTTGGTGATTTTTGGGGTGGAAAAAGTTTACCCTATCAAAACTGGGCAAAACAAAGCTTCAAAAAATGCAAAATGGTGAATGTTTTTTGGGAGAAAAACATGGAAAAATAGCCCACTGGGCTAAAATTCGCCCCTAAAATCATCCCTGGTTCATGTACACTTACATGTTGAGTATATAGTTGTCATTGATGTCAAAGGTGTTCACGAATGACAATGGAATAACTAGTGGATATGATGACAAGACAAACTCATTGAAAGACGAAGGTAGATGGCATGGCATGGCATAGTTGAGGATGTGGCATGACACATATGATGACATGGAATATGATGGTATCCTAATGATGATGTCATAAAACTTCATTTATAACAAATACAATGGATGAGATTGACATGGATGATAAGATAGCATGAATAACTGATCTCACATTAGAGGAAATTTGGGGTCTAAAATGGGCCTTATAAGAAAACGTGCCAAAATAAGTTTTTGTGAGTTGGAATTCAAGAACCAATAGAATTTCAATAAAAAAAGTCAACCATAATGGTTGAATTGGCATATTTGTCATTAAAAAAAACTACTTTTTTTGTTCGTATTTTCGACATATCTCATTGTGTTTTTACTCAAATTTCGATTGGGAGAGCTCGTTGGATGCGGAATTTGATTCTGCATCCAACGAGTACCCACACTATATACTTTTGACAGACCCCGCTACCCCAAAAACAAGAAATACCTGAAAAAACGTGATGATGACATCATCATCACATTTTTTCAGGTATTTCTTTTTTTTGGGGTAGCGGGGTCTGTCAAAAGTATGCAGTGTGGGTACTCGTTGGATGCGGAATCAAATTATGCATCCAACGAGCTCTCCCGATCGAAATTTGAGTAAAAACACAGGGAGATATGTCGAAAATACGAACACAAAAAGTAGTTTTTTTCTTTCTTCCTCCAAAATTAATTAATATTATTTTATTATTTTAACCATTATTTTATTATTTGAACTATTATTTTATTATTTTCCTTAGGAGGCCCATTTTAGACCCCAAAATTCCTCTAATGAGACTTCCAAGACAGTGTCGATAGTATGATGTAAACAAGGGTTAATGAAACAAAGAACAGAGGTCAAGTGAAAGTAGAGATGCAGTATGAATGAAAACGCTGGTTAGACAAATGAAGAGTTGAAATGCAGAAGAGTGAAATGAACAAGAGATAGAGTATATGCAACAATCGAAGAACAGATAAATTATAGCTGCAAGAGTGTTTATAAATTCCTAATAATCAGCAGCATGATGAAATTATTTGTGTATATAAATCTTAAAAATTGTTAGAAACGGTTACAGATGATTTCCACAAAGAAATCATGCAGATCCGTAAAGCCATGGTTAGATCCGCATTTGATATGAAATCGATGGTTAGGAAGCATCCCGCACGAGACCGAACGATTGAGGATCAGTTCCGCAAAAGATTGGCAGGAGGATGAAGTTCTGTAGAAGATCAATATCGGAAGAATTATAGTAGTCTCCCACTAGATCCAATGGTTAAGGGTTAATTCCGATAGTTAGGCAGAAAATCCAAAGTTCTGCAAAATTTCTAGATTAGACGGCTGAGATTAGTTCTGCAAAAAGAGATCGACGGTGTGGAAGAAAAAATGCAGAAAGAGAATTGCGAAATAACGTTTAAATATTCTATGAACCCACAATCCGAAAGATTGAAGGTCAATAATAACTCTGCAAAAGATCGACGGGGTGAAAAAAAATTGCGAAAAGAAGCTTGTAGAAACGAGCTTGCAAAAAGTCGAGATACGATTTGAGGGAATATCGCATCCCGCATGCCAAATTCCGCAATCTGGAGATCAATGATCAAGAAGAAGCTTGATGAATATCAACTGTGGAAAATCAACTTCCGCATTCCATAGTGTAGAAAGGAGTTTGCAGAAAGGAAAAAGTAGACAGTCAACATCCCACATCCCACAATTCCCATCTTATCTCAGATCAACAGTCATGGAAGATCCCACAGAAGATGAATGGTGCAGAAAGAAAACTGTGGAAATCATGAAAAGATATTTTGGAAAAGTCACAAACCTGCATTCTACAATCTACATCTTATCATAGATTAACAGTCAGGAAAACGCTCGACGAAAATCAACGATGGGGAATCGTTGATGAGGAAACTGTGGTGCAGAAATACGATTTCGAGGGGGAAATCCATGTGCTAGATCTACGGACCAGAGAGACTCAAAATTAGATCAACGGCCTAGATTGATTCTAGAGAAGGGGATTGTGGAAGCACCATAAAATATTAAGCTGAGTTGCGGAAATGAATTCTGAGGTGCGTCCATAAATGGTAAAGGAGAATGTCCAACATGAAACTCATAGATGGAAGGTGAAGCCAGTGTTCTGTGAGAGAAACGTATATAGATGAGCCTGCGATGAGGACAGCCCAAAGAGGAGGAAAATAATCCCATGGGCGTGAGAAAAAGAGAATCCCGAAGGTATGAAGATAGAGTATTCCTGCTGATAAAGGAGAGGAAGTCCACAAGCATTGGTTTGACAAATCCTACGATCAGCGAAGAAGGGAACTCGCAGATCAGAAGTGATCAAGAATTTTTTAATTAATTATTTATTTAAAAATCGTTAATCACATATTGTTGAAAAGGTGTGACTATCATATTTGAAAGGGCATGATTGTGAAAGGCTATGTTTCCAGAATAAAGAGATGCATCCATAGGAAACATGAAGGTACTTATACATTGAGGTATGAGTGAGAGAAGCATCTCGGTGTCTACATCAGAAAATCTAAAACAAGGACCAATGGGTGTGACAAAGAAAGGAGGCAAAATAAATCTAACATATTGCAGAAAAAATATTAGGGTGGCAGGGTGGCACTAGGGCAGGCAACATTTCTGGAGGGGGTTGTTGACTCCTTCCAATAGAAGTTGGTAAATATGGTGTAGGATCATCGTGACAGCTATATCTAAAAAAACATGGTGTCGTAGCATCCTTTCAGTAGCAGCTGATAAACCAGGGGGTCATAGCCTCCTTCCAGTGGTTGCTGATAAATAGGGTGTCGTAGCATACTTTCAGTAGTAGTTGATAAACCAAGGATTCATATCCTCCTTCCAGTAGTTGCTGTTAAATAGGGTGTAATACCATCCTTGTCTGTAGCAACAGGAAAACCTATTTGTAGAGAACAATTTTGCAGTAATAGGACGTATTGGTACGGTTTACCCTATTGGGATTCCATGTTAAAATTGTGGCATGTGTATTTTTGTTGTTTTGTGTATTTAATGATAGATTGAAAAAAGTAGTTAAATTATGAAAAATATAACAATACTGATTCACCCCCCCTCTCAGTATTTACGAATAAAACAACAATTGGTATTAGAGTGAGTTTTCACTACAGTTTAACCACTGGAAGGTATATCCTTTATAAAACCACTATGGATCAACAAGAAGAGATTTACACAGTAAATGGATCTCCAATACTTAGAAAAGAAGAATACATATTTTGGAGTACAAGAATGAAAATTTATCTGAAGGCATTGGGACATGATGTATGGAATTCAGTGATCACTGATTACTTCACAGCAAAGAGGATAAGGTCTCCAACACAAAAGAAATACAAGAAATGTAACTCAATGGAAATGGCTTCAATCCTTGATGGATTACCTGATGATGTCAAAGAGAAGATGGGTGAATGTAACTCTGCAAAGGAACTTTGGGACAATATAAAATACCTCTTCTCAGTTGAACAAAGAGCAGAAGGAAGACTTTCTATTCTTGAGAATGGTAGTGAAGATGAAAAGGTAAGTGAAGATAAAGAAAATTTGTTTATAGGGACAAGAAACATAGACGAGGAATCAAAAGTGGAGATAGAATCCCAATACATGGTTGTTGTAGATATAACTAAAAATGTAGGAAACATAATAAAGTCTTGAAAGAAATATTGTCAAAATATCAAGAAGAGAAGAAGTCAAAAGAAGAGGAAGTCAAAACCCTCCAAGAAGAGCTACGCAATTCAAGACAAGAGGTGTTGGCTAGTATGGAAGAGGTTAAGAGATTAAAACAAGAAGTTGTTGAATTCAAGGAAGCAGTAAAGAAGTTAAAAGATCAGATGACCGTTAGTGAGAAGTTCAAGGAAAGTACTACAACTCTTAATAAAGTTCTTAGTCTACAAAGACCCCCCAGGGATAAAACAGGTCTTCGATATAATCATAAAGGATCAAGCTCCATCATTCATGGAAATGTTGAAAAATTTAAATGTAAACGTGATGCCTCCAAAGATACACCCATGAAGTAGAAGGATGACAAGGAAATGAAGTCCAGTTATCATAATTCTTCTCATCCTCCCAAGATGAAAAATTTCAGAAGACATGCAAAAGAAAATAGTCATTATAAGCAGAATAACCGGAGATTCTCCAAACATACATTATATGGATATTGTCATTGTTGTCACAAGTTTGGTCAGAAGGCCGATGATTGTCGAATCAAAGAAGAAGATGAAGGGATGATAAGGAAAGAAGACACCAACATCTCTAATGGAAAAAGTCTTATTTGTTTCATATGCCACAGTATTGGACACTTTGTAAAACATTGCAAGAATAGTACATGTAGATCTTCCCAGGAAACTCAAAAAAAGGTATGGAATATGAAAAACCAAGAAACAAAGAAATAAAAAAACAGTAAGCATAGTACCTCTTGGAAAAATATGGAAAAGAAAGGAAGACTCCAAATATATAGAATAAATAAACATTTCAAACATCAACGAGGTCTCTAAAGATGACAATGAACAAAATTATGCCACAGATAAAAAGGGCATCCATTATAAGGAAAAAGAAGATGGAGATGTAAAAGGATACACCGATAAAAATGAAGGTGATGAAGAAGGATGTAGTGATGACTGTGGGATCCTTTCCTAAAAGATATATCTTGTTATTTAAATAAAACCATGAAAATAACATTAGAAGGGATCTTATACTCAGGGGGAGTTAAAGTCAAAAAATTCCAAATGATATCTAAGAAAAAAACTCAATTGGTGTCTAATGCTGAAGTATATTGAAAGCTATCTTCTTCAAAAATGATGGGTGATCAAAGTTTGTGTATGGATAACATAAGAGAAAGTATGAAGTAACGTGAGAACAAAAAAATGTGAGAGTCATGAAGACCATGATATCTGCAATCAATAAAAGACAAAGATGATTATGTTCACTTAGTATTTTAAGTCATGACACATAAAAAAATTTGACAGTAGAAGAAAACCCAAGTCTAAAAATATTCAGTCTATTGATAAGGTAGCAGGAGTTCAACATTGACAAAGGAAAAGGTTGAGGTTATGAGTCTTTGTGTTTGAGATAGTGAGACAAGAGAAACTATGTAATAAACTGAAGCAATCTCTGTGTTGAGGATCTAAACTTATGAGTCTCTAGACAATTGATAATATAGATCTAAAATCCAAAAGAATCTAGCAATATATGCTAGGTTTTTTTTATATATGAATATCTAAATGCACAGGCTTAAAGAATTCTGATAAAAACAGAAGCCAATTAACTTACAAGCAGAATATACCATTAGATATGGCAGCAGGAACAGAGTTTAAAAAAAAAACATTTATCCTAGACAGAAAATGGAAGAGTATGAAAAAATGTTGAGTGTAAAATCTGTCACAAAAATGTTGACAAAGGAGAGGAAGGACAATGACAAGGGGAGTCCATGGATCTATCAGTTAAGCTATCATCCAAGAACCTATTGCAAGAAAGGAAGTGTTAATATAAATGATAATACATTGATTAAATAACATAGTTCAGTTAACAAAGGGGAGATATGATGATTGGAGGATTTGTCAAAAATTAAAAAGACAGGAAATACTCTATCAAAATAGGTACACCATTGGCATAACATGTTATCCTTTGTCATTGTTGTCAAAGGGGGAGAATATTTAGAGGCTGCCACCAATGCCAAAGGGGGAGATTGTTGAGTATATAGCTGTCATTGATGTCAAAGGTGTTCACGAATGACAAAGGAATAACTAATGGATATGATGGCAAGACAAACTCAGTGAAATAATAAGGTAGTGATGGTATATCATGGCATAGTTGAGTATGTGTCATGACACATATGCTTCCATGGAATATGATGGTGTCCTAATGATGATGTAATAAAAGTTCATTTACAACAAATAAAATTGATGAGATGGGCATGGATGATAAGACAACATGAATGACTAATTTGAAGATTTCCAAGACAATGTCGAGAGTATGATGTAAACAAGGGTTAATGAAACAAAGAACAGAGGTCGAGTGGATGTAGGGATGCAGTATGAATGAAAAAGCTGGTAATACAAATGAAGAGTGGAATTACAGAAAAGTAAAATGAATAGGAGATAGAGTATATGAAACAATTGAAGAACAAAGAAACTATATCTGCAAAAGTGTTTATAAATTCCTTATAATAAGAAGCATGATTAAATTCTCTTATATAAATATTCAAAACTATTAGAAACAGTCACAGAGGAATTCTATAAAGAAATCATGCAGATCCGCAAAGTCATGGTGAGATCCACATTTGATTTGAAATCAACGGTCAGGAAGCATCCCGCACGAGATCCAATGACTAAGGAATAGTTCCTCAAAATATAGGTGAGAGGATGAAGTTCTGCAAAAGATAAAGATCGGACGGCTTATATTAGTAATACACTAGATCTGACAATTAAGGATTAATTTCGACAGTTAGGTGGAAAATCCAAAGTTCCACAAAAGATAAAGATCAAACGACTGAGATTAGTTTCACCAAAAGAGATCGAAGGTGCGGAAGAAAAAATGAGGAAAGGGAATTGTTGAAAAAACATTTGAAGATTCTATGAACGCGCAATCCACAACTGGAAAACCAGAAGATTGAAGGTCAGGAAAGACTCCGTAAAATATCAACGGTGCAGAAGAAAATTATGGAAAGGAGCTTGCGGAAAGGAGATTACAGAAAGGAGCTTGTGAAAAGGATATTGCGGAAAGGAGATAGAATAAAGTTCAGATACAATTTGAGGGAATATCACATCCCGCATCCCAAAATATAGAGACCGATGATCAAGATGAAGCTTGATGAATATCAACAGTGGAAAACTGACTTCCACATTTCGCAATGCAGAAAGGAGTTTGCAGAAAGGAAAAAGCAGACAATCAACATCCTGCATCCCGCAATATGCATCTTATCTCAGATCAACGGTCACAGAAGATCCTGCATGAGATCAACTGTGAAAAACAATTGGTGTAGAAAGACAACTGCAGAAAATGTGAAAAGACATTTTGGAAAAGTCACAAACCGACCTTTCGCAATCTGCATCTTACCTTAGATCAAAGGTGAGGAAAACACCTGACAAAGATCAACGATGGGGAATCATTGATGAAGAAACCGTGGTGAGGAAATACGATTTCGAGGGGGAATCTATGTGCTAGATCGATGGGCTGGAGAGAGTCAAAATTAAATTAGCGATGTGGATTGATTCTGGAGAAGGGGATTGCGGAAGCACCAAAAAACATTAAGGTGAGATACGGAAATGAATTATGAGGTGCGTCCATAAATGGTAAAAAAGAATGTACAAAATGACACTCATAGATGGAAGGTGAAGCCCCTATTTTCTAAGAGAAACATGTATAGATGAGCCTATGATGAGTATATCCTGTAGAGAGCTCACAGAGGATGAAAAGAAGCCTGTAGGGATGAGAAAAAAGAATCCCGAAGGTCTGAAGATAGAGTATTCTCACTGATAGAGGAGAGGAAGTCCACAGGAATCGATTTTACGAATCATGTGATCAGTGAAGAAGGGATCCCGTAGATCAGAAGTGATCAAGAAGCTTTTAATTAATTATTTAATTAAAAATCATTAATCATAGATTGTTGAAAAGGTGTGACTATTAGATTTGAAAGGGAATGATTGTGAAAGGGTATGTTTCTAGAATAAAGAGATGTGTCCATAGAAAACATGAAGGTACTTATATACTGAGGTATGAGTGAGAGAAGGGTCTTGGTGTCTACATCAGAAAATTAGAAACAAAGACCAATGGGTGTGATAAAGAATGGAGGGAAAAGAAATCTAACATATTACAGAAAAAATATTAGGGTGAAAGGGTGGCACTAGGGTAGGAAACATTCTTGCAGGGGTTGTTGCCTCCTTCCAATAGAAGCTGGTAAATAGGTTGTAGGAGCATCCTAACAGCCATGTCTGACAAAATAGGGTGTCCTAGCATCCTTTTAGTAGCAGCTGATAAACCAGGGGGTCGTAGCCTCCTCCAGTGGTTGTTGGTAAATAGGGTGTCATAGCATCCTTTTAGTAGTAGGTGATAAACTAGGGGTTCATAGCCTCCTTCTAGTAGTTGTTGGTAAATAGGGTGTAATACCATCCTTATCTGTAGCAGTAGGTAAAACTATTTGTAAATAACAATTTTTCAGTAATAAGACGTATTGGTGGTTTAACCTATTGGGCTTCCACGTTAAAATTGTGTTCTGTCTATTCTTGTTGTTATGTGTATTTAATGATAGATTTAAACATTGGTTAAATTAGGAAAAATATAACAATACGGATTCACCCCATCCCCTCTCAGTATTGACAAATAAACCAACATTATCGAGTGAGAATAATATATTTTCTATTAGGAACCCATGTCAATCCCTCTCTTTACTATGTTAGTATATTGTTGTTGGACGCATATGCTTTGTAAGTCATCCCATAGTAATTTTTGATCCATATTTTGTGTTATTGTTGTGAGGCGCATATGCTTTGTAAGCCGCCTGTAGTATTTGTTGATCCATAGTTTATATTGGCCCATGGTTTTGACCCATAGTATTGGCGCCCATAGTATTGGCGCATATTTTTGGTATATAAGTGTGTGTTGAGGCCAAGGAAGGCACCGTGAAGTTATTTTGTATTGAGCTTGCTCAAAGGAGGTTGCCCCCTCAAAGTGGCTTACGATTAATATAAAAGTGATTCTGAGTTCTGCTACTATATCGTGTGTTTTGATTACTTGTTTGCTGCAGGTTCCTCACATCTGGTATCAGAGCACTTTCCTTGGCACACGTGGGAAATTTTTTTTTTTGGGGTGGCAACTTTCAGATCAATTTCTGAAACTTTTTACACAAAATCAGAAGCAACAAATTACATATCTGAATTCCTCTTTTCAAAATACACAGTTTCAAAAAAAAAAACATCTCATTTGGAGTTCTAAAAGTGGAGATATCGCGGATTTAAAATCCACAATTTTTCAGAATTTCGATGATAGCCGCGGAAATTGCGGCACGAAAATATTCTGACCGAGTGCCCAGATTTCTATTCCGATTTCATGGGTAGAAGCAGAGCGGTTGTTCCAGTTCCGAAAACATGCTATAATAGCGATTCTGAGCAATATAGATCCGGTTTTTGAACATTGGGTGGAATTTTTGCCCAATTTTTTTTTCTTCTGTTGCAGGTTCGGATCTAGGAATAATCCCTCTCCGCTTAACTGTGGGAAGTACTTGGGTATAAGCCCTAAAACTCATTGTGAGGAGTACCACAGGAACCCCGAAGTAGCTGGCCCATTGAGAGGACGTGCCAACGAAAACGGCAATGACCCTTACCTGATTGACTAGTTCCCACCCGTGAGGTAAACCAAGAGCTATCGTTTGTGGCCAAGCGGTTATCAGTTTTACCTGAGCCGTGGAGTGAGGGGTACTGCCCCAATATGCAAGCCATCAGATAGCATTGGTGGCCGAGTGAATCCCTTGAACCGATAGGAATCCGCACATACCTGGGGTCCATATCTATTTTCAGTTGCACAATTGCAAATTTCCTCTATCCAGAACTGTTGCCGGTCAGTTCCGCGCCGTTGCAGATCCAGCTATTGCTGATCACTTCCGCGTCGTTGCAGATCCCTTCCTGAAAAACCTCCTGCTTATGGTTGTCACCTGCATAGGAGCAAAAATCATGGAGGAAGCACTTGCAACCATCCAAGCCAAACTCCAGGAACTGGATGAAAAATTTCTCGGTCTCCATCTTGAGCATTCAGCTATGAACACCAAACGACAGTCCGAGTCTTCATCAACCAATGGGTTCTCTTCTTCCAGCAATTTTCGCGGTCCGAAGCTAGATTTTCCGCGCTTCAATGGTACTGATCCGACTGGATGGATCTATCGTGCAGAACAGTATTTCAGCCTTCATAATACTTTTGATGTCCACCAAGTTCCACTTGCCTCCTTTCATTTGGGACAGGAAGCTCTTGAATGGTATCGTTGGTACATCAAGGCTCATGAAGCGCCAAAATGGCCTGCTTTTTGCCAGCTCCTTTTGCACCGATTTGGTCCGAGTGCTTTTGATGACTTCACAGGAGCTCTCACTAAACTTCGCCAAACTGGCACTGTGAAAGAGTATCAAACTGAATTTGAGAAACTAGCTAATCACACTGAAGGATTACCTGATGACTTCTACCGGAGTTGTTTTATCAGTGGTCTAAAGTATACAATTCGCTCTGAGGTCAAAATGTTCAGTCCCAACAAAATGATGCAAGCCCTGGGGTTGGCTAAGTTGGCAGAAGACAAGATGGTAGCCCAACAGCACTCCAAATCCTCTTTTGTTCTCTTCCGCAATACGGGTTCTCAACGACCTCCCATTCCGCCAGCTCCTCGCTCACCTCCAATCAAGCATTTTTCTGAAACAGAGATGCAAGCACGCAGAGAAAAAGGGATTTGTTATAATTGTGATGAGAAATTCAGTCGGGGCCATCGATGTGTTCAACAAAAGATCTATCTCTTGGATGTGGATTCTCCACCTGCCTCTAAAATTGGTGAAGAAGTTGCCGATGTAATGGATGCTCCAGTTGGCCGTCGGGAGCCGCCTACTGACCCTCCATCTCAGGACGACCAGCCCGAGATATCCCTCCATGCTTTAGTTGGAGTCACTGCCCCCCAAACAATGCGGGTACGCGGTTACTTCAAGAAGCTTCCTCTTACAATACTCATTTATTCTGGCAACACTCATAATTTCATTGACCCTCGGATCGCCAAACAAGCTGATTGTTTTATCCATCCTTGCTCCAACTTTGAAGTCATGGTTGCCAATGGGGGCACCTTACCTTGCAAAGGGAAGTGTCATAATGTGCGTATCTCTATGGGCGATTATAACCTCCGCTCTGACATGTTTGCCTTGACCTTAGGCGGATGTGATGTGGTTTTCGGCACTCAATGGCTGCGCACACTTGGTCCCATATTATGAAGCAGTTTATGTTCAGGCACCACCAGTTCTTCTTCCTTACACCCCCAGTAGTTCTCCAGTTCAGGCAGTTGACGCGGTCCTTCACATTTTGCGCGCAAACCTTCACATGGCAGGAAATCGCATGAAGCAACAAGCTGATCAGCACCGTTCTGAGCACACTTTTGAAGCCGGTGATATGGTTTTTCTTCGTCTCCAGCCTTACAAGAAATCCTCACTCAAACTCAAAGGGTGTCATCATCTCGCTCCAAAGTTCTATGGGCCATATAGGATTCTTCAGAAGATTGGGTCTATTGCTTCTAAATTGGAACTTCCGCCTTCTTCCCGCATTCATCCAGTATTTCATATCTCTTGTCTGAAGCAAGTTCTTGGCACCAACATCAAAGGCCAAACTATTTTACCAGAACTGGATAATGCAGGATCCATCTTTTTGGAGCCGGAGGCTGTCCTCAATAAGCGCACTCGTCAGCTTCGCTCTCGCTCTATCCCAAAGGTCTTAATTCAATGGCACGGAATGCAGCCAAGGATGCTACGTGGGAACCACTCCTCTAGATACAGCGACAATTTCCACATCTAAAGCTTTGAGAACAAAGCTTTTTCTAAGGGGGAGGGGATGTTAGGAACCCATGTCAATCCCTCTCTTTACTATGTTAGTATATTGTTGTTGGACGCATATGCTTTGTAAGTCGTCCCATAGTAATTGTTGATCCATAGTTTGTGTTATTGTTGTGAGGCGCATATTCTTTGTAAGCCGCGTGTAGTATTTGTTGATCCATAGTTTATATTGGCCCATGGTTTTGACCCATAGTATTGGTGCCTATTTTTGGTATATAAGTGTGTGTTGAGGCCAAGGAAGGCACTGTAAAGTTATTTTGTATTGAGCTTGCTCAAAGGAGGTTGCCCCCTCGAAGTGGCTTGCGATTAATATAAAAGTGATTCTGAGTTCTGCTGCTATATCGTGTGTTTTGATTACTTGTTTTCTGCAGGTTCCTCACATTTTCCCCGATGGACATAGCCATTGTATAAATTGGGCTTCCATGGTGAACCGCCTTTCATATATATATATATATATATATATATATATATATATATTATCATTTAGATTTTTGTAAATAGTTACTTATATTGAGAATGGATTATGAATCCAATTTCAATAGCAAGTTTGAAACAATAAAGAGAATTCTGTATATTATTTTAAATTAAAATTAAAAACAAAATGTCCTTAAAAAAAGGAAAAGAGGAAAGCATCCCATCAAAACTCATAGCCAATAGGTTTGTAGCTCTTGACTCTTTAAAAATAAGACATTTCAAGCAAAATACTCGAAATGCCCAAAATCATAAATAAAGAACGCTTCATTAGAAAATACCTTCTATGGGCCTTTAATAGAAGGAGAATCAAAAGATAAAGAAACAATTGGGGAATATGTAAAGGAAGCAGTCGAGAAAGATTAGGAGACTGAAGAAGATACATATGAAGATCCAAAAGACTCAAAAGAAGATGAGAACGAAGATGAAGAAAATGATTTAGATTTGGTCATGAAGGTTATGCTACCAAACCCATTAAATCATTGGTGATTTCATGATGGAATCCCCACTCCCCTTAACTAAGAAATCATAGCCAATCTCCTTTGTTGATGTCCTCAAAAAATGATATCATCCAGCCCCACATGTCAGAAGGGGGTGGTTTTCTAGTAGAAAGCAAGGAAGAAAATTACCAACTTCTTTTGTACCTATAAGATAGCTCAAGGTCTTCGTCTAACCAAAAACTATTAGGTTTGGAATGCTTTCTTAAAATAATAGCTTGGTTACTAGATTAATAAAAAATAACATAAAATAATAGTTTTATTAAAACTTAATTTTAAACTATTTATTATAATAATATTTTTTATTCTTTTTAGAGGAGGTAGGAGGGGGAGGGGTTCTCTTTGGCCCCGACGAAATTTAGAATTTTTCATATTCTTAGGATCTCAAAGAAGAGATAAACAACATATTTGAATCTCTATCCATGTGGAAAGGTCTATTCCAAGCTTGCACTCAAGGCATAAGTCACATTATTGTGATTGGCCCAACTCTAGACTAATCATCCATGCCATGGTGATAAAATCTCTTCCTATTCAAATGAAACTTCGGCAAATGGTTAAGTTTATACAGAGACTTTCCAAAGGATTCATAAAGAACGACTTTTATCGTGTCTTAAGAAATTTAAACGAGGCACTAATGCATAAGAAAAAGCCGCAACCCCCTTTGATTCTAAGATTGAATGGGAGATTATCTTCTTTTTCGATCCCATAGGACAACCGGCTATGAGTTAAATGGCCTGACATGTGGCGAGGCTGGGTGGAGACAAATATTAAAATCCCACAACATCCAGGATTGTTGCAATATTGTTTGGGGCGTGTGGGATCGTGGCGAGAGGCATGCAAACCTCATTTTTATGGATCTCATTACTTTAAGCATAACCTCGATGTCAACCAGTGCACCTTCGCACGGGTTCTTCTACAGCATGGTCCTGATTCGACACCCTTTTCCTCTCTCTCTCCATGTGGAACGTGTGATAAATTCTGCTAGCATCCTAGAAAAAATGGGTACAAGAGATGATATTAAAGGCGTTATTTGGACAATTAGTCCAACCAAAATTGCGGTGTATTTTCTGGTTTTTTTGGTCTCATAAGGGTGGATCCGTTGTTATAATTTTTCTCATAAGGTTCCCTTTCCTCATGGCCTCCAACTCATAATCGACCTCTTCGGGTGATCCTTCCCCATCGTTTGAAGTCGAGCTGCAGGATATTCAAAGGAAATTGAGAGCTCAAAAAATTTATTTGTTGCATCTGAATGAAGAAGGTGGTCGTAGACTGGAGATGGTTTATAAATACTTAATCAAAACTCGGGATGAATTTTCTAAATCCCTCCTACAATTTGAATGGGAAATGCTGGCGCTAATGGCATAACCGGAAATTCATTTCGTAAAGTTGGAGTTGTAGCTCTCAAAAATAGCACTGGAAAAGGGTCATGATCCTCCTGATCATCCGGAACCCTCTTCTTAGCATTATGGACGACATGGATGCTAATTTTGGGTCTTTTCTGTCTCTGGGTTTCTTAAGTTTTGTAGTAGTCTCGAACTATCTGCGTTGTATGTTGGATATTTATGAGTCTCAATAGTTTTTTATCTCGTAGCTAGCTAAATAAAGTTGTGTATTATGTATTATGTCTTCGGACATAGACTTGGTTTGATGTAGACTCTTTCACAGTGGATATACCACTGATATCTAAATAAAACCCATAATTGTTCTTGTAATTTTTTTTTAATTTTTAATTCATTAGAGTTATAATGATTGAGGAATATTTATTTAACAAATTTCACATGCAAACCAAATAATTTTTTTTTTTTAATAATATTTATATGTAAACTATAAATTTAAATAAATAAAAAGAATAACATTTTAATATAAATATCATATTTTTAACATGTTTATTTATTTATTTATTTTTTAATATTCATTCCTTTATATAACTTTTTTATATTAGTTATACATATAAATCTAAATTGTTTGGAACAATTATTTGAAGAGAGGTGTACAACCCCCAAGTGTATTTATTCTCTAGGGAAGAAGTTGAGACTATAGATCACTTATGTTTATTATATATGGAGCAAGTTGAGATATAGATAATTTATTTGTTTGTGAATAGAGACTTTAAGATCTAGTTTTAAAACTTTGAGTGGAAATGACTTCGATGTCACTTATTCATAATTGTGAGTTAGGTGTTCAATTTTATGGATTCTTGTTTTATTATATCTTGAATTTAGATTATAGGTATATATAAAAATTCTTATATTTACGCTAATAGTCATATATATGTTAGAAGTTTTGGGCGGACTACTATGTATGCCATTTCATCTACGGACGAGAATAAGATATGTGTACTGTCAAGATTGATTCTATGGGCGTCGTCCAAGATTAAACGAGAATGAGACAAGTGTATTGTCGAGATTGATTCTACCGGCTTAGTCCAAAATTAATAATTAATAATTTCAAAAAAATTAAAAATAACTTAATTTACATGTGATAAGTAGAGTTAGTGATAATTGTAAAAATTGAAATTAATCTTCAACTATTTGATTATTAGAGACAACTACGAGCTTAACTCCATCGATTATTAGATACAACTATTAGCTTAAACACAATGATTCTAGAAATATTAGCCTCACTTCAAATCTAACCACAGTTATATTGGATAACATTTAGATTAACTCTAACGATTCTACAACTATTAGCTTAACGCAACTCTAATCACTTAATTTTTAGTCATGGTGCATTTGAAATCTAGGAGTCTAGCTAATGTGCAGTCATGTAAGAGTTGAACTCCTAACAAAATCATTGAAACTCCTAATAAACTCCTCCAAACTCCTAATAAACTCATGCATCTCCTAGTTGGACATCTAGAAAATTACGTCGATATGTTTATATATCTTAAAATTTTGGGGTGGACTACCATCTATGTTTTTTCATCTAAGGATGGGAATGAGACAAATGTACTGTTGAGATTTATTTCTATGGGCATCGTCCAAAATTCATATTTAACAATTAAAAAAATAAAAAATAGCTCATGTGATAACTGCACTTTGTGGTAGTTTGAAAAAACAAATAAAACATAAAAATATATCATGTGATAACTGAAACAAATGGCATGATAATGTGTAGTCTATGTGACATTGGAACTCCATCTAATTGTTTGGAGTCAAGCTAATCTGAACAAGGTTTAGTCGAACGCCATTTTGTAACTAGTAGTTGAGCTAATGTGCAATTCATGTGACAATCAAGATCCTAATAAACTCATCTCAATTCCTAATAAACTCCTCTGAATTCATGTTACAAGTGCACTTAGTGGCATGGTAATGTGTAGTCCATCGGACAGTAAAACTCCACCTGAAAGCTGGGAGTCAAGCAAATGTGCATAAGTCTTAGTTGAACTCCATTTGGTAGCTCAGATTTGAGCTAATGTGATGTTCTTGTAATTGTCGAACTCCTAATAAAATCTAGATTGATTATATGGCCATTGTTCAAAATTCATAATTAACAATTTAAAAAAAAACAAAAAATCGCTTATGTGATAATTGCACTTTGTTGTAGTTGGAAATAAATAAATAAAAAATAAAAAATATCTCATGTGATAACTAAACTTAAAGGCATGGTAATGTGTAGTCCATGTGGTAATGGAACTCCATCTAGGAGCTAGAAGTCAAGCTAATGAGCACAAGGTTTAGTCAAACTATATTTTATAGCTCCGAGTTGAATTAATGTGTAGTTCGTGTGAAAATTGAACTCCTAATAAACTCATCTAAAATCCTAATAAATTCCTCTAAACTGAAGTGATAACTGCACTTAGTGGCATCGTAATGTGTAGCTCATGTGATTGTCAAATTCCATCTAAAAGTTAGGAGTCGATTTAATGTCTTAGCAAACTCCATTTCGAAGCTAGGAGTCAAGATAACTAGAAGTTGTTATATTAACTGCAATAGCTTTATGTTAACCTTTAAATTAATTGTTAGATGCAGTTAATGTCTTAGTTGAACTTCATTTAGAAACTATTAGATGCAACTATTAGCTTAACTCCAATGATCATACAACTATGAGCTTAACTTCAGGAATGAGCTTAACAACCTCAAATTAAATGGTTGTATAATAAAATAACTATTAGGTACAAGTAATTGAAATTATCAATGTGTCATACATATTCCCAAACACATTTATCTTATTAATATGATTGTTGCTAGAAATTATATATTTGATATATATTATTTTTATTTAAAAATATATTATTATTTTGATAACTCTTACTATTTAATTAAGATAGTTACAACTAAATATACTATATTTAGATGTTTATAATTAAGTATTAAAATTGGTTTGGAGAGGTTAAAAATTGCCTTGTTTTTTCTTTAGTAACCTTACTCATTATTTGGATATTATTTCAGATTTTGGACTTGTTTTGAAGAGGTTAAAAATTGGTTTGTTTTTAGATAGACATTTAGATATTATCTCAATTTTGGACTTGCTTCAGGGAATCAACAAGATTCATTTAATGGTTGTTGTATAATAAGATTATGTTAAAAAGAAAATTAAACAAGAATGTAACAATTTGCTTGTATTTTTTCATATAAGTTTTTATTTATTTGTACCTATTAAATAGTATTTGTTTTTTGCTTTTATTAAGTGTAACAAGGATATGAAATTTTATATTTTAACCTGTGTTGAAGGGCTATTTATTTTCAAAAAAATAAAACTAAAAAAAAAAATTATATATTTATAAAGAAGGTGTTAGTTAAGGGAGGGGATGCTCCTGCTCCTTTGAAGATTTTTTGTCATCTATCGACTGATTATGAGGAGAATAGCCATGTCTCACTGTGAATGTGTGCCTTCCATATATGAGAGTGTGCTTTCCACTATTCCATGTTAGGGAAACACTTCCAGTTTCTCCTGCATCAAATTCCTCAGCACCGCAAGCTCTTCCTTCAAGCGCTTGAAATTCTCTTTGTTGAATGGATACACGCCCTTATGGTATGCATGAGACTGTTATATCCGAATTGATGGTCCTCGGTGGTTTCGATCTAAATATGGGATGAGTATCTTCGATTGTCGTCCATGATGATTGACAACGCGATTAGGAATTGGGCCAACGACTATCATCTAGATAAACCATCACCTTACACCATCTGGGAATTTTAGTACTTATATTATGAGGCAAGGTTCAACGAGTAGCTTCCCAGTTCCTGCCTTAAGTGGGCTAGGAATCTCCTCTCCTAGGGAATAAAACTCTTTCTTCTGAGTGAAAATGAAGGGAATCCAACCCTATAAACAACAAAAAAAGAACACGAGAAACACCACAACATGCCTGAAAGCTAATAAAGCATAACCCAGAAACTCATAATTGGTTGAATATGAAACCACAATCTCAAGATCGGAGACTTAATATTGAGAAACTACTTAAGCAAATCCCAGAGATCGATAAGTTATTGAAGCAGAAGCTATAGATCTAACAAGATGCTAAAACTGCTTAAACAGATTATGGAGCCTTGAAATCGACTTAAACAGAAACAGGGACTTCAGGAATCAGAAACCTGAACCTCAGGAACCGCTAGCCCAAATCTCAGAGATCCAGAAGCTAATCAAACAGAATCCAGATATCCTTACCGCTAGAGCATACATAGTGAGGATCGGAAACCTAAATCTTGGAGACCATTTAAGTAAGGAACGATTAACGACCTTTGCTTCGGACACAAATGTTTTTTTTCACAAGCACTTCCTTTGCTGAGTTCTTGCAAATATTTCATCCTTAAATTCTGTCTATTGCCACTTTCACTTAACCGACTTCAATAAAAAATGCAGAACGAGAAAGTTCTCTAAAGACACAACTTATTTATTTTCTCAAGATCTTCCGCTGCCTATTATGTGAAAATATTAAGGCCTTACTGTTCGAAGAGATTCTCTTTGGATACAATTTCTTTATCTTATTGAGATCTTCCACTCCCAAGCCCATGAAAATATTTTGGCCTCGCGACTCTAACCTTCATCTGCTCCTCGTTTCACTTAACCGGATTAAGTTACACAACATAACACGAGGAACTTCGGTGACTACCCCAAGTTCCTGACCAGAATCTTTTGCTGCTAAGGTTGGAAAATATTGAACTTCGTGAGTCAAAGCTTCTTTTGCTCCTCCTTCTCCTTAACATACTTGGATCACACAAAGGAGAAAGTGCAAGATTCACAGAAACAACCTCTTTCACAATGATTATAGATAATTATGGAAGAATAAAAATATCCATATAATACTAAGTAATACACAAGAACCCTTCAATTTGGTGAGGGAAGTTTAAAAAAATTACAGATTATTAATCGTACTTGGACACTGAAATGTGTCCTGCGAACGATCTGCAGCCACAAGTAATAATCTCCTATGTAGATATTTATTTTACAGACTCCGAAGAACCTATTCATATCAACTTAATTGACAAACAATAGATTAATTGGGCTATTAAATCTGGTTTTAAATATGCACACCTTGGTGCCATTAAGTTAGGCTTAGGACCTCTGGTTCGTCCCTATCTGCCTATCTCCTCTTTGTGTGTTGCAGTCGACACCTGACATTGAAATTTTTCTAATGCCATCATCGGAGGTTTCACTGCTCCATTGCATGATGGTCCAGCATTTAGGACTATTTTCCCTAGGTATTCAGTAAGCCTTGACGACCCCCATATCTATGACCTTTTGAAAGCTTACATCCTACCTCAAGGATTTCAAATGATGCAAGGATCCAAGATCATCTAGTTAAAGGGATCCATTTGCATTCGTTTTGGTAATGATACCATTCCTACTCTCTGCTCCAAAGTCCATCAAAGTTCGTGCCTCCAAAGCATGGTGGAATCTGACAAATCCCGCCAAGCTACTCCAGTCACATTTGAATGGACAGGAATTAACTACCCCTAGAAATGGGAAGTAAAATACCAAGACTTAAGAAATGTTGATTGTTTGCAGCCCTCTATCATGAGTAATCCATTGACCTTTGACAGACATACCAGTTCTTTCAGATTACCGAAACAAACCCATGCTCCCAAGTTCTCATCACCCCTTATCAGATCTACTTCCATGTCTTTGTACAACCAAGCCCAAAACCAGGCAAAATAAAGTTCTTCCTCTCAGTCTCCTTCGACTTCTTATGCTGGCCTTTATGACAGAGAACATCACGGCCAACACAGAGATTGCCCAGCTTGCAGAAAAAATATTACAGAAAATTCAGCATCGAAAGCAAAAAGAGATCGCAAGATTAGGTATGTTCAGTTTACCAAGATAGAATGATGCCTACGAAGCCATAAATCAAGGCCGAAAATCCTTCTTTCCAGGAAGGAATTTACCTAAAATTCCTTTCCGTCAGTATTCAATAGACAACTTAGTCAAAAAGGAATTCCTTCCTTATAAATCTTCTAGACCTGATGAGTCAGTGCCAGACGACATTAAGTTAGGAAATTGGAGTAACATGCAGCACAGAATGACTGCCCAAAACATAGATGATATGGCCTGTGATCTTATAAAAATAAAAACCACTATCATTGAAGAAAAAGAACAGATTGCTTTGGTGGAAACAAAGCTAGGATTGATGAATCATCTCCTGACCGACTCTGCAGAAATAAAATAAGCAGTTGGTAAAGCTACTGATAAAATTGAGCGAAGACTAGCTAAGCTTGAGGAAATTTTGAGTCAAACTCAAGAGATTAGAAAGAGGGTTCTAGGTCTAAGTCCCTTAGCTTTTTCCTTAGCAACTCAAGGGAATAAGAGAAGAGAAACAGAAAAGAGACACCAGCGGAGTGTTTCTTTTGGCATGCTCAGCATCACTGAGGATGACAGACCATAGTTTAACTTTGGTAAAGACGAAGAAGACTACGATGAAATTAAAGAATGGATTGGACAATTTAAAACCTTTCCACCTGCCCTGGACACAAAATATCTTGGCATGATGTCTGCATACCATGTAGCAGAATCCTCATCTACTCACAACCCACCTCCTAAGCATGATTTTGATCTAAGAATGCTAGATGCTTCCAAAGCTCCAAACCTTAAATTCCAGTTCGGCATTAACTCCATGAACAATCTTGTTTCACAAATTCCTGACTAGCCTATTCTGAATATCCAATGTCAACCTAGAGAGGATATTAAAACTGCAATCCAAATGTTAGGACAATGGACACTGTATAAAAGAACCCAGAACGACACTCTCACAGGACATCAATTAGTTGGCCAAATCATAGCAGGCCTTTCAGGACTTTCTAACGAGTGGTGGAGATGGCTTCCACAGGAAGCTAGGAATGAAATGCTGTCAGCAAAAGATGCAGATCAACAGATCTTGAAGGATTTGGGTAAAGAATTTTACGGTGCAAATGAAAGAGAAGATTCAAAGCACCTTTCCTCCTTGTTCATGTCGTCCCGACTCTGTAATCTTTCACAGAGTGAACAATACTTCTGCTATATGCAACAATTGCTAATTTCTTCTGGTAAATCAGGAGATAGGACATACCTAAAGCATTACCTCAGAAGCTTCCCAGGACACATTCTAGACGCAGTAGAGCAATACATGAAAGATAAACGGATTAACTACAGAGCCCTTTCTCTAGCCCAGCTGCATAGCTATATCCTAGAAACATGGGAAGAACATTGTCTGGAAAAAAGAGTTAGTAAGGATTTTAAAAGACATCAGAGCATGTATTCCCCTTCATTTTGTAAAAATGTTGCGAAAATGCCTGATTGGGGATGTGGAGCTCATAACCGAGGACATTTAGCAGACAGCTGCAAATGTCATAAGTACACTAAGAAAAAAGGTTTTTATTCCAGTCTTCCCAGATATCATTCAGAAAAGCCTTATAAACAAAAAAGAAGGCAAAAATATCATGTTTCCAAACAGTACAACAAACCCTATCTTAAAAGGTTTGTTAGGAGCAGAACTGATAAGAATGACAAAGAGACATGTTTTATCTGCGGGAAAAAAGGCCATTGGGCAAAAAAACGTCCAAAAAGGAAGTCTAAACCTAGATGAGCTGCCTTCTGTGAGAACTTAGATCCTAGATGGTGGGATCTACCTTCTCGTGATGAATCACCCTCTGGCGAAGTCTTATTTTTGCCATCCGATGCGTCCAGTGCATCTTCAGATTGAGAATATGATACTAAACTAGCTGCTCTCCAAAAATTTGATCCTTCATCTTCATCTTCAGATTTAGATTCGGTACCAAATTTGGGAGGGTTTAAACCCCAAGATTTCAACTTCTCACTTTATATGTTCTTGCTGAATAAGCCACAGAACATTGAGAAAAGGATTGCCGCTATTGATATGCAGTTACTAGACACTCCAGCCTTTGAATACATGTTAAGAGCATCATTGAAGGAAGAAAAGAAGCAATTACTCAAGCAACTTGAGCAATACAAAGGAAAAGGTAAAGTAAGGTATGCTACCCCTACTATTTACAATCTTGTTGAACTTTATAAAGGATATCCTGACAGCCATGAAAGCAGACACATTTACATGATAGATAAGGAGCAGATGTTGAGACTGCAGGTCAAAGAAAAACAACCGCAGCTGAAGAACCTAGTGACAGAAATTGAGGAACTGAAAAGTATGATCAAAGTCATATAGATTGAACGAGACCAGTCTTCGGATGAATAACTAAGTAAACACTATGACCAAGCTATGAGAACAGAAATCCCAAGGGTAAGAGAACCATCTCGTGATCCTAGTTTAGGAATGTTTACTGGTTCAAAAATATTTGTGAAAATACTGTTCCACCCAAGCGAGTTTAAATCTTATTCCCTGGACCGTATGATTGATTCTAGATGCCAAGTGAACCTAGCAAAAGGTTCATCTCTTCCTCAGTTTTATTGGGAGAATACATCAGATAAAGGTTCAACCATTCAAGGTACTCCTGTTCCTCTGAATGCAAAATGTGAAAATTTTCCAATAAAACTTAAAGGAATAAATGAACATCTAACCCTATATAGACTAGATGAAATACATGAAGACTACATCTTAGGATCAGAATTCCTTTCCAGAGCAAGTCCATTCTCTATAGATATAAAGAAAATGACATTTTATTGCATCATTAACATTCGAATAGTAGAACTTCCAATCTTCTTCCATTTTGTTCCAAAATGTCAATCCATTGTACAGAAAACATAACAAAAATCCAATCTTGCCCAGTTGTTGAAAATGGATAGATGTATAGCCTTTTATGATGCTCATAGTAGAAAAGCCTTGGATAACATCACTGAGAAACTAGTAAAAGAATGTTGTTCAGAAAGTCCTAATGTTTTCTGGAAAAGGGAAAAATACTTTGTCTCCCTTCCTTTTGATCCTCTCCAAAATATTAAGCCTATGAAGGATTCGGCACGGCTAATGTCACCATCTGAGAGAGAATTTTGCGCAGCAGAGATCAAGGATATCTTAGCCAAAGGATTAATTGAGCCATCCAAAAGCCCGTGGGCATGCAGAGCATTCATAGTAAACAAGCATTCTAAAGTCAAAAGAGGCAAGCCGAGGTTAGTTGTTAACTACAAACCTCTTAATGTTGTACTTCAAAAAGTAATATATCCTCTCCCAGATAAATCAAGTCTCCTACAAAGAATTACCGGCTGCACGATATTCAACAAATTTGATCTTAAGTCAGGGTTCTATCAAATTGGCATCAAGGCTAAGGACAGATACAAAACAGCATTCGTGGTAGCACATGGCCAGTACTAGTGGAGAGTTTTTCCATTTGGAATCAATAATGCTCCTTCTAAATTTTAAAAACGCATGAAAGACATCTTCAGAGAAAAGCAATGGGCGCTCGTCTTTATTGATGATATCATAATCTATTCTAAAAACCTACAAGAACATCTTAAGCACTTGCAAATGTTTTATGAACTTGTATTTCAGCATGGGTTAGTTCTATCAGAAAGTAAAATGGAGATCGGGAAAACTGAGATGGAATTTCTTGGGTTCAAAATACAGAAACAACAAGTAGTTTTGCAGAAACATGTCTTAAGTGTTTTTAGCCAGTTTCCTGATCAAATCCTAGACAAGACCCAGTTGTAGAGATTTCTAGGGAGTCTCAACTATATCAGGCCTTTAGCAAAGATTGAAGAAGAATCCTGCAAAATGGTCTTCTAAGATGACTTTTGCAGTATAGCAGATCAAAGCCAAAGTTCTGGATCTACGTCCTTTGTCTTTGCCACAAGGATCAAGGCAACTAATCATAGAAACAGTTGCCTCTTCTCATACTTGGGGAGGAGTTCTTCTAGAAGCTCTGAAAGGCAAAGAAAACGTGTGTGGTTATGGTTTGAGTTCCTTCAAAGTAACAGAATTAAATTACCCATCCAGCCATAAGGAAATTCTAGCTATCAAAAAGACAGTACAACATTTTATCCTGTTTTTAAAACCAGTTAGATTTATTATTAGAACAGATTTAAAAATAATGCCTGGAATATTTAAAAATAAAAATTTGATGGCAGAGAATAGTAGTAGAATTTTGAAGTGGTTTGTCTGGCTTAGTAACTTTGATTTTGATATTTTTTATAAGCCAGGGTATCTTAATTGTCTTGCTGACATGCTCACTAGGGAGAAATCTAAAAAGGCCACACCAGCCCTTAGCATGTTTTCTGTTGAGGCTTCAAGTTCGAGATCAGGTCGAGGCACAACACCACTTTGCCAACCAAGGAATGGCTTATTTCTCAATCCATGGGACGAGACAATCTCAGAAGCATAAAGGAGACAACTCTTAGATTATGCATCCAGAAATGAATCCGAAAGGTTTCTTGAACTCACTCTTATAAAGCAGATTTAGTCGTCTCCTCTAAAGACTGAAATCATCGAACGATGGGCGCGTGATGCATACAGGAGTTATGAAGGTGCCCAGGAAAAGATGAAAGAATGCGGAGATGTTTGGTTAGACCGCAATGAAGAAGAAGATGGTCCACTATGGTATGTGGACATCAGAGATGGCAATCTCACATGGAATACCTACAACCTTATCCTCAGATTTTGCAGGGAGCAAAGAAAAGTAGTTATTTGTGCAGATCCTAATAATCTACAACATGGCGCTTGGTCCGGATGGACAAAAATCCTATTGGACAAATTTTGTCCAAGGACAGATTGGGAGAATCAGCGCGCCAACTTTATCCTGCACATGAAAGTCGACATTGAATTTTCCATTAGAGAGCACCAATGGTTTAAATTTATGCTTCGTCATGAAGGAGGATGGTATACCAGACTAGAGCATACGGTATTCACCTCTCAGAAGTACATTAAAAGGGATGGCCAAGGACAAAGGATTGATTCAAAAAATTATACTAGACAAATACCCTTGAATTTTCAGGTAGAATCACATTTCAGAGGTGAATTCCTATGTGATCCGAATGAGCTCTTTCATGGGTCTGACATCGAAAGATGCTTCATTCCATTTTTGTACCCTCTGACAAATCTTGAAGAAGACCCACCTGCTCTTGAAGATTCCCAAGCTTATGACTCAGATGATGTCGATTGGGATTGTCCCTATGGAGGTCAGGATTTTGATGGACAGGGAATCTGCCTTTGCCTACAAGGTAGAGATCCGTATGATTAAGAAAGGAAGCAGTGGTGGGCCCTTGAAGACCATTGTGGGCCGGAACTGCTCCACTTTGTACTCTGTTAGTAGTCTTGTCTATTTGTAGTATTGTTTGTCATGATAAAGATTTCAGGTCCCCATATGTCTGCGGACCTCAATGGACGAGATAATGACAGTGGCTGTCCCCACTTGTCACCCCGGATGAAAAATATTAACTCATTAGTGCCAGTCATAGGTCACCATATTATTGGTTAAAATTGTATAAATAAGAGTCCGAGAGTGGGAAATGAGCAGAAGGTAGCCTCGGCGCCTTTGGGTTCACAAGTTTGAGTCTGTATATTCGTGCTTGTCTGAGTGTAGGGAAACGAGTAGAAGGATTCTTCAGCACCTTTGAGTTCCCTATGTTCTGTCTGTAAATATTGTGCTGAGAGTTTGGTAGTGATGAGCTTCGCCCTCCGAAGCCGATCTACCTCTGTGTAATGTCTACAACTGCATTTTAATGAAAGAACAATTGTCTTGGAGTTTGAATATTTAATGTTGTTCGATCCAAGATGCATATACCTTGTGTCTTCGTGTCCTCTTCTCTATCATTCTCCATCAATATTCGATATCTGCTCAGTCTCCCACTAAATCTAGAGGCCACGGTGGAAGAAGTAGATTAAGAAAGGAAATCCATGTAGTGATAATTCCAAGCTCCGATGGTAGCAAATTTCCACGGTGCTAATAGAAATGGAGGAAGAGTCAGATGAATGTTTCAGGATTCACTATCGACATGCACGCACAGCTTCCATGTGTTGGTAATTTGCCAAGGCCCACCACTCATATTTATATACAAAATTACTAGGCAGGCTGGCTTCTCGTGGTCCATTGGAACAACCATAAAGTGGACTATGCGTCACCATGTGAGTCTGCGTGGGAGGGAGGGTTGATCAAGATCAAGAGGAGGGAAAGCCACCATAGGCGGTTTGAACATGAACCACACATCAAAGAGAACGAATGTCAGCAGTTGTTTTCTTGTGTGTCTGCCAGAAAAACACATGCAGAGATCAAAACAAAGCGAATCTAAATGAAACAAAAGAGTAGGTCAATACTATTTGATTAAATGAAAATATATTCTAATTTTTGTTTAAAGTGTTATTGTTAATTTTTAATTATAAATTAAGACAACAATTTTTTTTATATACTTATTGTTGAATTATATATTTGTTGTTTCTTAATTATATAGTTTTAATTTGATTTGCTTAGCATCTTTGTCACCTATGATAATATGTTATATGTAATTTTTTTAATCTATTTATCATCATAAACTATTTAATTTAATTATCTAATTTTATTTTAAAATCTATTTCTTATACACTTATAAAATAATTTCTTAATTTATTAAAAAACTAAAAGTAAAAAAACTATATAATCTTAAAAAGTGTTACACATAATATACAATATAAATGATTCATTCCATACACTATTCAAAGCTTTAGAAAAACCATGAAAACTAATAGATCCTTCTACATTGATATATGGAATTAATGATTTAATATAATATTAAAATAAAGGATTTAAGAGAAAATTTGATCATTTAAGGTTTTGTGGCTACTTAGCATATACTAGAAAGGCCATTCTAGATTAAACTCCAATTTTTAATTGGAATTAGGTTTACAAGTTTATTTTTTTATAAATAGTTATTTTATTGATCTAAACTATTATGAAAATGAAAATAACAAAACAATGGTTGACTATGTTTAAGAGTGGTTGATTGTGTTTGACATTGCTACCATTTCTTAAATTTGACTTGGCCATGTTTGTTTATAATTAATCATGTATTTTTTTGTAGTTGTCTATAAATACACATCTTTAACTATGAATAAATATTTTTGATTATGTTTGTTTATTAATTCTTTAAATCTCAACTATCCAATTTTTACAACAAAAGATACAAATCTTAACCATCAATTTAAAAAAAAAAAAACAAACAAAATATGTGCCCAATTTTTTTTTTGACTCCAACATAAACAATTAGTATGAACAAATATGTAAAGATAAAAAATGAAAAATATTAAACTCACACAAATAATGATTTTAAATAATTATTTCAAAACTTAATAATGTTTAAATCTAATATATACAATATATTAAACTCCAACACAATAATACTACTACTATACTTATATAAGATATATTTATTTTTTAGTAATTAATTTTAATATCAAAATTTATTTTTAAATAATAAATTATATGAAAAATAGCCATTTTGTATAATGAATTAAAAAAAGGTTTGGATGGACAAGCCGGTTTGCTTTATTTGGAACCATTTAAGAATGGGATTCTTGTATTACATGGATAGTGACATGATTTTTAAGTTGCAATGTCCCATGTGTTTCCATGTTAAGGCTGATATGTTTTGGATCATAAGTAATGGGTGACTAGAATATTTTATGTATTCACAGCTTGGATTTAGTCATAATGTGTTTTCTAGGATGGTTTTTTTCATAATTGAGCATTGGCTTTTTATATATTCACAACTTAGATAGGGTCATAATGTTTTTGCTATGATGATTTTCTTCATCATTGATCATTGGCTTTGATGTAAGAGTTGTTGTTCTCTTTGATTCTTAATGAATATCAATAAACATTTTTTTTCTAATAAAAAAAAATTACTATCATATTTACATAAAACCTAACTCAATATATTAATTTTGTTTGTATATATTTTTCTTAAATATTATAAACAATTAAATTTTTATAATATATATATTATTTAAAAATAAAGAACTCTAAAAATTAAAAAACATTACATACAAATTTCCAAATAAAATCCAAACTACATTCTCATTGTAAATTATAAGTTAAAAATATTATATAATATTAAAAATAAATGAAATGGGTATATATTATTTTATTATTTAAAATAGTTTGAATTTGTTTTCTTAATTTTTGGGAAAAGATTTATGTATTGTAGATAGTTATTGAAAAGAAAGATGGACTAAATAGATTTTGAGAGAGTACAATGCATAATAAATAACAACATTTTATGCATTTTCAAATAGGTATCCTTCAACATCATAAGGGAAATGAAATACCCTCAAAGCCCGAAAATGAAACACCGAAAAGAACTTGTGGTATGTCTAAAATGAACGAAAGGTATGTTTCATTTCTTCTCTTTAGGGTGTTTAGTAAATATGATTCTAATTTTTTCTATAATTAGAATTTATATTAAATCTAGAATATTATATAAGTAATGCTAAGGGGTAGCAAGGGTACTATTGTTTTGGATCTTGATAGAAATGAATAATTGAAATTTTTATGGGTATAGCTCTGGCCACAAGTAACTAGGCTAAAAGGTACACCTTCCCTCTATGTACAAAAATTGTGAAGAGTCTTCTACTACAACATATTATAATTTTTAGAAATTTGTTTCTTATGCGAAAACATATAAAAGAGAAAAAACTTAAGGGAATATACATAGGAATTATGAGTGTATTAATTGGAACTTTCAAAGCCTCGATGTGAAACTTATGCACCTCACCTCGAAACTTATGCACCTCACCTCATGCAACTGAACAATTCAAATACAGATCAACTTGCCAATGATGCAAGCAAGTTAGACAAGGGAATTATAGTGTAAAATAGGGACCCCACAACAAGAAGATGGCTCCCTTATAAAGATCAATTTGGCTAGGTTTGATTCAGTTTAGATTGCAAATGTTTGAAGTTCTATTTGGTTAGGTTTGATTCATTTTAGATTGCAAATGTTTGAAGTTAAATGTTGTTTGGTGATCAATTGGGAATGTGCTCCATTTGGCATCTTCACCCACTCCAATGCACAAGAAGGGGTGTTTCATTAATCCCAAGTGAGGGAGCCATTTCACTCGGGCATGGCTCGCTCTTCTCATTTCTTCTATATGTGCTCACTTCAAACCTTATAGCCCTTTGTTTGGATTTTGTAATGTTACTTGGATCGCTCTAAAAAGAAAATGCTTTTTGTGATTGATATGATGCCTCTCACAACTAAGGATCACAGAGCTGACACTTCCATTTGCTTCTCATTTTCTGCCTTTTAAAAATGTTGCACTTGCTCTGCTTACCATAGAATATATGTTAATTCAGTAATTTCACCTATCTTTGTGTACAACTCTTGAAACTTAAGAAAAACTTATGTTCTTAATTGGTAAAAGCCAATTTTCAATTTCTCTTTAAATTACATATTTTTTACAAAATAATATAGAATAGATTATTCGGTTTCAAAATATATATAGCTGCAAAGTAAATCACATACATATATAACTTACTCAAGGTAAACATAACTATAAACACCATCAATTTCTAAGTATAAACATAACTATAAACAGAAACATAACTATAAACAGGGTGAAATTCTAAGTGTTACTTTACATTGTTTTTACAAAAACTTTTTGGTTAAAAACAAAAATACAAACAAATTTACACATTATCTTTTGTATTCTTTGTCATGAATTAACTTGCTAAATCATAAATTTCAAAAATAGTTTCCTTAATTTTAAACATAAGGAAGTTCTTTTAGGTGTTTTATTTCCCCGGCTTTGGGGTATGCTAGTTTAGCCTGTGTTCAAGTGCTAATTATTTAAAAAAAAAAACTAAAACTAAGTTGTTATTTATGGGTATAGACATTCACCTATCACTAATAAAAGCAGTTAATCATATAACAAACTTATTAAATTAAATTAGAATAAATTTAGTATCTAATAGATATTTAATTTAATGAAATAGATACAGTTATAACATGCAAATGGCGCTTTCCGCCTCATGCGTTGATGGGATGCAAACCCTTTCTTGATGTTTTCGTATTCCAGAGAGAGCTTTGTGTATATGCTTCTTATTTTTATCTCCGCAGAACAGAGAGAAACATGGGTTTCGCGGTTTATATTTCTCTGTTAGTGATAGTCGGATATCAGGTTATTGATTCTTCTGGAGACGTACTGGATCCTCTTGTATCTATGAGATCATTGCGTACTCATTTTTCACGGAAGCAGGATTCGATAGAGCCGTTTGAATACCAGACGCATTATTACACTCAGAAGTTGGACCATTTTACTTTTGTATCAGAGGGATCTCGAACCTTTCAACAGAGATATCTTGTAAACAAAACTTACTGGGGCGGTCCTCACACTAATTCTCCCATATTTGTCTATATCGGAGGAGAGAACAGTATTGAACCTTTCGAATGCCTCTTCCCGATGGAGAATGCTCCCAAGTTCAAAGCACTTCTTCTTTTCCTCGAGGTCTAAAGTTTATTGTCCCAATTTTTCATTTTCTTTGTTAATTCCCAAAAATTTATGAGATGTCGATGACATTTTTAGTAAATTCTTTGGTATAGCAGAGGGATTCATTTTGAAAGATTTTAAAATATTTAATTTAATTTGTTTTGGCTTTCAAATTCTCACTCTTTAGCGAATTGTGTTTGAAATTTAATTCGCTTTTGCTGGGTTTTCTCATATTCGATTATCCTTTTGTTTATATTTTAACTTTTAATCTGTTTTAGATGCGTTTTCTGATTTTAGATTAGTGTTTTGTTTATATTTTTTTTAATCTAGCATCGGTATTATGGAAAGTCGCTGCCTGATATAGTAGGTGACCCATTGAATCCTGTAATCAATTCAAGCACATTTGGCTATCTCACTTCCGCGCAAGCATTGGCCGATTACGCGACTCTGATTACAGATTTCAAGAAGAATTTATCGGCTGAAAATAGTCCAGTGATTGTGTTTGGTGCCTCATACGCAGGAAGTAAGAGATTTCACTTAAAGTTAAAGAACCCTAATTCCAGTTAAAGAACCGTCAACTTATATTAAACCGTGTGATTGCAGTGTTGGCTGCATGGCTTCGTTTGAAGTACCCACACATTACAATAGGCGCACTGGCATCTTCAGCCCCTCTCTTGTATGCCAACGACAGTCCCGAGTTTAGCTTTGACGCCGTTGTTACAAAGGATTTCAGAGTATGTTTTCTCTGAAATCGTTACAAAGGATTTGTTACGCCGTGGTTACAAAGTCATTTTACGCCGTTGTTAATCGTTATTCGATCTGAGACCTACCTTGTAACTCTGTTGTGTTTCTATGCAAATAATGGCAGGATGCGAGCGAGAGCTGTTATAGCACAATAAAAAATTCGTGGAGCGAAATGGACAGCCTTGCTTCTCAGCCCGGAGGCTTCGCAAAATTATCCGAGATGTTTAATACTTGCGAGTAAGCTGAAACTCGAGAACAAATAAAACAATAGAAAAGAGGATTTGAATTAATTAGTTTCCTCTTTTGGACACTAACCATTTTATTCTCTTCTCTCAGCTTTGTAACTGACATAAAGTACTTGCAAGAGGCGTTGATTTATACATTCGGAATTACAGCGCAGTACAACTATTCTCGTGTCAAACAAGTAAGTAGGGAATAGTTTTACTATTGGCATAGACCGATTTTATGTCAGATGTCTGATCAATTTTGCATAGAAAGGGATATGAAAAATAAAATAAATAATAAAACTATAGTGATTTTTATTCCAAAGTCAAATTTTATCTAATAGTGTTAATATTTACTGTCGGTGGAAACAAGGTTTGACGGTCACTTTTCAATGGTAGAGACTGTAGATTTCTTGAAAATGAACCATCCAAAATTTTAAGATCATTGAATAAAATTAATGTAGATATGCCACACCATTGATAGCGCCCTGGAAGGTACCGACAATTTGAATCGGATCTCAGCCGGAATAACTTCGTCGAGCTCGGGCTGCCTGAAAATTGTAGACACCCATTCTGATCGAATCAACCCATGGCAATGGCAGGTTTAACTGCAAATCTGAAAATCTGAGATGGATAATGTTTGTTTGCATGATGTATAAATTTAATATGAATGGAGTCCTCTAAGAGGGACGAGATAATCTGTTTGTTTTGCAGACCTGCACTGAAATGGTGTCTCCAAATAGCCGGGACCCCATTGAAACAATGTTTCCCCTAGATTTATTTGATATAAATTCCTACGCTGAAGATTGCGAAAGTACTTATGGAGTGCGTCCTAGGCCCTATTGGGTTACAACTGAATATGGCTTTCGTGTAAGTTTCCAACTAACTAATATATCTCTATGTGGATATATTTGACCAAAGCTTTTTTATTATTTTAATTTGTTAATATAACATTTTATTAACCAATTATAAGTTTCAGACCCCGTTGTTAGGCCGTTATAGTTATAAATGGAAGTCACTAGTTCAAATAGCATCTAGTTTTATCTGTATTCCATGCTTGAAAGGCCTGCTGGGCATCTACCAGTATAGTGGTAGCAAAAAACACAAATTATAAGTTTCAGCTTTAGCTTAGTTATATACAGGGTGTAAGTTTCTAGTTGATAAAAATAAAAATAAACATATTATAATTTGTATTTATGTAATAATTGAATTTATTTTAATTTGCATGTGAATACATGTGACAACAGGATATAAGAATAGAACTGAAACATTTTGGGAGCAACATCGTTTTCTCAAATGGTTTGAGGGATCCATGGACCAGTAAAAGGTAATGCACAATTCATTAGTATTTTTTTTTAAATAAACGGTCTTCTGTTAGCAGTTTCTTAATGGTTTGCACTTTGTAAGTGTTGAATTGCAGTGTCTTAAAGAATATATCTGAAAGTATTGTTGCACTCAACACCAATGAGGGTAAGTGTAAGTGAAAATTTGATTTATCAAGAAACTAATATTTCATAACCCAAGCATAAGATGAACTGTATGATGAATTATGAATTGTAGGAACTCATTGCCAAGACCTGGATTGTTCTTCCCGAGACGATCCAGAATGGCTTAAAGAACAGAGATCAAAGGAAATAGAGTTCATCAAAAGCTGGATTGAACAATACAACAAAGATTTTCTTCATAAATGATATCAGCGTTGAAAGTAATACAAACAGCTCAGCTAATGACATTTTTCCTTTAAACATACAGTGCGTTTCACTTGCATGCTATAGATTGCTATGAAAGAATCCATTTGAACTTAAAAGAAAATTGGTTTGATTTTCAATTTATTTATTTTTTAGTTTTTTTAAATTTAATATTTAAAATTTAAAATATATAATTTTATTATATAAAATATAATTTATATATATTTATTATTGGGGTGCTTTCCAACCCAGTATGGGGAGATGGTTTTCTCAAATAGTTTGAGAGAACCATGAACCTGCACAATTAGTATTTTTTTTAAATAACTTCAGTTTTTTAATGGTTTGCACTTTGTAAGTGTTGAATTGCACTTAAAGAATGTATCTGAAAGTATTGTTGCACTCAGCACCAATGAGGGTAAGGAAAAATTTGATTTATTAAGAAACTGATATTTCATAACCCCGGCATAAGATGAACTATGAACTGTATTCCATGGATACATTATGAATTGTAGGAACTCATTGCCAAGACCTGGATTGTTCTTCCCCACACGATCTAGAATGGCTTAAAGAACAAAGATCAAAGGAAACATAGTTCATGAAAAGCTGGATTGAACAATACAACAAAGATTTTCTTCATAAATGATATCACCATTAAAACTAATACAAACAATTTAACTAATGACATTTTTCCTTTAAACATATAGCGCGTTTCACTTGCATGCTATAGATTGCTATGAAAGAATCCATTTGAACTTAAATAAAATTGGTTTGATTTTCAATTTAGTTTTTTTAAATTTAGTATTTTAAATTTAAAATATATAATTTTTTATTATATAAAATATGATTTATATATATTTATTTTTATTGGGGTGCTTTTCAACCGAGTATGGGGAGATCCACATCTTGTCACATCTACCACTAGGTAATTGATAGATAAGGGTTTAAAATGGATCTATGCTACTTTTATTTTAAAAGTAATATACGTCCTCATAAAATTTCCAAACAATAAAGAGAGCACCAAATATTGTTTGATATTAACACTTATTATTTTGGATTACTATGTACTTAGATACTAGATATTTATATTTTTGTGAGTGGAAGATTGACAATCAGTTTATAAAGGATGAGTTATAATTATAACTTTTATTTTGGATATATATATATATATATATATATATATATAATCATTTAGATTTTCATAAATAATTATATATATATTTTTTTCCTCGGAAAAATTAGTAATTTTATTTCACCTATGAACAAAATTAAATTTGCATATCCGCTCATGTTCTTCATTGATTGGACGATGATAACATCTGTATATGTCACCCTGAGTATGTTCTAATATATTCCAGCAACCAAATGGTAGCTATAAGGCTTCTTTGGAAAGCCTTCTAGCCACCCCTTTATGTTCCATGTAAACATGTACATGAAAGACATTTTGTGAAATCTCTGTTGTAGAAAATCCTCTAGCCCAATCAATCACAATCATAGAATCACAAAAAACTTGTAATGAATGACAATCATTTTCTATAGCAAAAAGGAGTAGAAGTTTAAGAGCCATCAATTCTACAAAATTGTTGGAACGCCTACCAAGATGAGCGCATAGATGAAAGGAATGAGTAGGAGAAAGAAAAAGGAACCCCCGACCCTGGCAAGTCTTGAGAGGAGCCGATGATAACATCTGTATATGCGAGCCTGAGTATGTTCTAATATCTTCGAGCAACCAAACAATAGCTAGCCTCTTAGCCACCCCATCTTGTTACATGTAAACATGTACATGAAAGATATATTGTCAAATATCTATTGTAGAAAATCCTCTAGCCCAATTAATCACAATCATAGAATCACCAAAAACTTGTAATGAATGACAATAATTTTCGACAGCAAAAAGGAGTAGAACTTTAAGAGCCATCAATTCTGCAAAATTGTTGGAACCCCTCCCAAGACGAGCGGATAGATGAAAGGAATGAGTAGGAGAAAGAAAAAGAAAACCCCCATTTTGCCTTTAAACTTACAGTGAAATGTGTGTTTCACTTCATTCTAGAGATTGTTATGAAAGAATCCATTTGAACTTAAATAAAATTGGTTTGATTTTGAATTAAATTTTTTTTAATTTTTTTTTAATTTAATATTTTTTATTTAAAATATATATTTTTTAATTATTTAAAATATAATTTATATTTATTTATTTTAAAAGTAATATGTGTCCTCATAAAATTTTGAAACAATGAAAGGGAGAACCAAATAGTGTTTCATATCAACACTTGTTTTTTTGGATTACTATGTACTTAGATACCAGATATTTTTGTGACTCGAAGAATGACAATAAGATAGAAGCTCATTATGTGGATAGTAGGTGAAGACCTCGCATGAAAAGAGGCGAGGAAGACACTGGAACGAGGTGGCTTATTTTTTTAACCTTTTTTCTTTTTTGGTTCTTATGATGTCCGAAAACAAGGCTCTTAACTGTTTTAGTACTCGACAATGCTAAACGCATGATCAACCTTCATAACAAAAACACACAATGTATTTGGATGAGGTGGATTATGAATCGGAGGAGTAGACTAGATCCTTTTTTGTACGACTCAAGGTGGAAAAATCAGCACAATAATCTAAAATCATATCACCTCACACACACATGATGGAACACACATGATGGAAATTCCTTAGGATGACATCACTAAAACCTCACGTGAGCTCAAGCCAATATAAACCAAAGGCATCAGGACAAAGAAATATTATGCAGAGCTTACAATAGGAAAGGATATCCTCATAGAACATATCTTGGATTACCTGAAATTGGTGTTAATAGGTCGGTTTTGTGGTAAGACACCATGAAGAGAAGCATTAAAAACGTGGATGGAGTTAAATTAGAACAAAGTGATCGGATATACATCAAATTTCTATGTCTTCCCCCATGGCTTGTTCTTGCTCAAGTTACGACAGGAGGAGGATGAATGAAATCTATTAGAACAACATTGGAAATGGGGGCCATGAGGCCTTATCTTAAATAATTGGAGAATAGATTTTGACGCCAAAAAGGAGCCACGGTGTCAGCAAGAGGTCTCAATCATCTTATCGTGGTTACCAATGTTATTCTAGCAGGAAAGTATTTTGGAGGCTATAGGAAACAAGATGGGAAAGTTTATTGCCCTAGAAAATGATTGGGAAACCAAAGTAGATCGTAGATGCGCCAAAATATTGGTTGAAATAGATATGAGGGAAGGCCTCTATGTGGAACTGATAATAGTGATGCATGTCAACTTGTGGAAGAAAAGACTCCACTACTGGAAAATTTTGTTCAGGTGTTTTAGTTTTCGATAGGTTGGTCATTTGCATAAGGACTGCATTAAATGCAAGGAGGTTTCTTGGATTAAAAAGATATGGGTAAAAAAGTCAACCAACGTGACCAAGAAAGATATAACAGAAAGTGGTGGACATATAAATGGTGGCGAGGTGAAAAAGATCGATAATACTGCAGAAGTTAAAATGGATGATAAAGAAAATGGGAAGGCACAATCAAGCGAAAAACAATAGGACACAAAGATGGATCGCAATAAAGGACAAATCAGCAATAGTGCTTCAATTTTTTCTCGACAAGACGAAGCGTCATCACTAGAATTAAGAGGTATTAGTGTTATTACTCCATCTATAAATTTTTTTGTCTAGTTAATAATGAAATAAATGAGAGTGGAAAGCTTAATGAAACAAAACCTCTCTCAAGCTCTCCTACACCTCAAAATACAACAAAAATAACAAAAGACACGCAAGAGGAACAAATAAAGGAGTATAACCTATGATCAAAAAGTCTTCAGAAGAAGGAAGAGGAGTGCATCTGAATGGGAGGGCTAGCTCTCAAACCCCCTTTAAAATCTTAGGCAAGAAGAAAATCACTACTATCAAAGGCACATAAACAAGCAGTCATGGATGTTAAACAAGGGAGACAATCAACAACAAACGGGGGTCTTTGAGTAGAAAAACCCCAGGAAGGGTTACTTAATGATAATTATTTCTCTCAATGCAAGGGTGTTAGGGCGGGCCTCAAACAAATGCCGTAAAAAGGCTAATGTCCACCATAGAACCAATGGTACTGCTGTTTCAAGAAACTATGATTGAAGTTAAAAAGGATAATGAAGTAATGAGGGATTGCATGAAGGATTGGAGTATGGAAAGTATAGATGCAATGAAGAGAATATTTATTCACTTCACACAATCAATATTACTAGAACACTTGGAATATTTGATAAGGAATTAATAGGAAAAATATATATTGATAATTGGATAGATAAAAAGATGTTTTACAAGAATTAATGTCGGGTATTTTATACTCTAAGTGGTAAGGGGGGTGANAGGAATTAATAGGAAAAATATATATTGATAATTGGATAGATAAAAAGATGTTTTACAAGAATTAATGTCGGGTATTTTATACTCTAAGTGGTAAGGGGGGGGACTTTTTAAGTTGCATTTTGAGTAATTAATTAATTACCCTAATTAACCTACTTAGTATTAAATGTTAATATTTATAACATTTATATTTGTTACATTTCCTTCCCCTTAAGGGAAGATTTGTCCTCAAAGCTTGTATCAACAACAATGTCTAAATTCCCTTGAACTATCATCTCAGGATCCTTTCCTTTTTGTAATTGTGACACTTGATGAAATGAGATGATACAAGTTACGGATGTCCAAGGAGAATTGTTGCATCATATCTACTTTGGTCCATCCCATATCGATTTTTATCGGAGCTATGAGATCATTTTGTGGAACGGTTCGTTTCAATTGTTGTGTAGCATGTTGGAATTTTTTCCTATCAAGATAATTCTTCTATGAGTTCTTGTTTTGACCCTGTCGTCGGTCAAAATGATGATTATAATTAGGATGTATGTAAGGTGTATTTGTTGTTTTTTTTTATTTCTTTTGAATTGTGGTGAGGAATCCCTTCACTTCCTTGATTTGATTTTCAGATGCATCTTCCTTGATTTGAGCTAATTGGTTTTCCTGTAGATTGTTATGATTTTGAATATTTCTGAATTTTCATCTTGTGACTTTTTGTCAATTTCTAACTTCTTGATTTGATTTTCTAGTTCCTAATTATGATTCTTTAGACGCTGGTTTTTCTAGTGTTCTTCCTTCGAGGTCTTCACTGGAGTGTTCCCTCTTCGAACAACAAGTACTGATAGATATAGCTCCCTTAAAGTTGGAACCTACATGGAGGAACACAAGAGGGGGAGATCCTGCTATATCAAAAATATTAGATCGCTTCATGGTAGCATAAAACCTAATCAATGATTCACTAATCTTGCAGTCCACAGTAGAGACAAGAGGAAACTCAGATGATTGACCGATAGTCTTAAAAATCAGGACTTATGAGGTCAATCCACCATCACTTTTTAAGTTCAATATTCAATGGTTGTCAGATGAAGATTATAGAACCTTAATACTAAAAGCATGGAAACCTATGTGGGAATTTCAGAACCATTCCCTCATGCAACAATTTTCATACAATTTGGAAAGAGTAAAGAAGATCTCTAAGGAATGGGACAAGAAACACAGAGCTAGGCAGTAAAAGGAGTTAAATGGCATGGAAAATGAAATAAAAGAACTGTACAGAAAAAAAAGGAAGGGGTGTTCACAAAGGAAGAAGTAGGAGTGATGAAGTAGTTAGAAGGGAAAAAGGAGTCTTTGTTGCTCCAAGAAGAACAAAAATGGAGACTTAAAAATAGAGTCTTGTGGCTGGAGGAAGGCGATCAGAACACCAAGTACTTTCACATATTTCCATCGCATCAAACAAGCATAAACACTATTCATGAAATCAAGTCAAGTGAGGGAAATGTGGTTAGGACCTTTCCAGAAAAATCCCAAGCAGGTCTTGACCACTTTCAAGGAATTTTCATAGAATCTGAGGGATGTCCAATAACTGAAATCCTTGAGGTGATAGGCCTTTTTCCAAGGTTAATTATAAGTGAAATGAATGAAGAAATAACTAAATATATTATAGAGGATGAGATTCAATAGATTCTGAACTCATTCGAGAAAGGGAAAAGTCTAGGGCCAAATGGTTTCACATTAGATTTATCCTTAGGCTTCTATGATAAAATAAAGGAAGATATTTTGACAGTGGCTAAAGAATCACAGAAGCCGGTAAAGTGTTGGGAAGCATAAACTTAACCTTCAAAAGTTTGATCCCCAAAAAGCAGAAAAATATACCTTTGATGATTTCTGACCAATCTCCTGTTGTAATATGATTTATAACGTGATAGCGAAGGTGATTGCACTAAGATTAAAACCAATTTTGATTAAGGTAAAAACATAGGAGCAATTCACATTCCTTCAGAACAAGATAATACATGATGTAGTATTATTGGCTCAAGAGGCAATCCACACTATCAAAAAAGAGAAGCAATTTGCTTTCACTCTAAAGTGAGATCTATCTAAAGCATGTGACAGATTAAGATGTACCTTTTCCAGGGACTCAAGATTCTTTTAATTCAAATCAGAATGGCTATGGAAATGATGGACTAGGTCTTGGGATGCATCCAATCAACCTCCTTTGCAATACTCATTAATGGATCACCCTCAAGCTTCTTTCAACCAATAAGGGGCATCTGATAAGGGTTTCGTCTATCATCATTTGTTGTCCTTCTAGTAGCTCAGTATCTGAGTATATTAATACATAATGCAAAAAGGGAAGGAAGCATCAGAGGAGTCAAAGTGTCCAACACAAAAGAAATCACTCACACATTATTTGTGCATGATGTACTGCTGTTTGGAAAAGGAACAAAGGAAAACTTAAGGGTATATGCCTCACCATTGGAGAAATATAAGAAGGCCACATGTATGTTGATAAATATAGGAAAATAAAGTTTGAATCACAACGGATTTATGAAATATCTTGCTCAACAAGCAAGAGAGATAATTCCCTATCCAACAATCCGATTAACTGAATCCTTCAAGTATTTAGGGTTCTTTCTAAAACCAAATAGCTATGCCTTTCAAGACTAGGCATGGTTGTATAAGAAATTTGAAGCACGATTTTCATCATGGACCAATTGTTTTCTTTCCATAGGTGGCATATTAGTACTCTTAAAGGCTATTTTTCAAAGTATCCGGTGCATTGGGCATCCATAGCCTACATCCCCAAGGTAATCTTAACAAAAATAAGGAATAAATGTTTTTCCTCCTTTGGACAACCAACATTCATACTAAGGGAATACCATTGGCAAAGTGGACAATTATTTCTCTTTTGAAACAACTAGGAGGATGGGGAATTAAATACCCAACGCTTTTTTGCAGAGCATTGGCAACCAAGTCATTCTGGAGGCTCGTTCAAAACCTAGACACATTATGGGGATGGGTCATGTGCTCTAAATATTGTCCACGAAACTCATTGGTAGAATGGTTCATGAATCCCATAAAAACTTATAAAAATGGGTCAGGTGGATGGAAAGCAATTGTGTTGGATTTTCCATTAATAGGAAACTAGACAACGTAGCGAATCGACAATGGAAAGAGTGTTAGGATGGGAAAGGACCCATCGAAAGGAGCAGGAGAGGATTACAATCTACCAAAATCAGTTTCAACACAGTTAAAGGGCCATCCAATTCATAAACTACTAGATGTGCAATCCCATCAACCTCATCTTCATGGCAGAGCAAGATAAAAAAGTGCACACGAGATGAGTTTTGAAAGAGTGGATGCTAAGAATTGGAAAATATGTAAATAACCTGGTGGATAACTTTGTATGCCTAGATGAGAAGACGATGAAAAATTTATATGGACCAAGAATTTCGTGAATGGGGAATTCACAACAAGGAAAGGTTATGAAGGAACAATTTTTGAACAATTCTATGGGGAAAAATGGTGGTGGTGGGAAAACATTTGGGCCTCAAACAACCCTCTGAAAAACATCACAACTTTTTGGTTGGAAATGAACAACAAATTCCTAACATGGGAAAATCTAAGGAAAATAGGATTTCAAGGACCAAGCATATGTATTTTTTGCAAATCAAGTGAGGAACATTCCTCTCATTTGTTTGGTTTGTTTCTCATCCTTATGCATGGCATGTGTGGACCACTGGTGGCAAAACACAGGGGTATGTCGTTTTGACTCGTTCTCTTCGTTCTTTGTCTATAGAGTTTGGGAAGCACAGAATAGATTATTTTGAAAAATCAATGGACTCCTTCTCACAATACTTCAGCTCCGTTAGTACAGAAAATGCTCGCTACAAAATTTGACCAGCTCAAACCTGAATAGATTTTCATGTAGATATTCAGAACTTCTTTTGTACATGTTAGCTAGCTCAAGGTCTTCGTCTAACCAAAAAATATTAGGGTTGGAATAGTTTCTTAAAAGAATAGCTTGGTTACTTGATTAATAAAAAATACCATAAAATAATAGTTTTATTAAAATTTAATTTCAAACTATTTATTATAATAAGATTTTATTTTTATTTTTAAGGGGAGGCGGGAGGGGGAGGGGTTCTCTTTGGCCTCGACAAAATTCAAAATTGGTCATATATGCTTGGGGTCTCAGAGAAGAGATAAATAACATAGTTGAATCTTTTGCCTTTTTGCAAGGTCTATTCCAAGCTCACACTCATGGCATAACTCACATTATTGTGATTGGCCCGACTCTAAACTAATCATCCATGCCCTGGTGACAAAATCTCTGCCTATTCAAATGAATCTTCGGCAAATGGTTAAGAAAATACGAAGACTTTCCAAATCCTTCATAAAGATATACTTTTATCATGTCTTAAGAAATTTAAACAAGGTGGTAGATGTAGAGGCAAAATCTACAACCCCCTTGAGCAAAGGGCTTCTAAGATTGAATGGGAGATTATCTTGTTTTTTGATCCCATAGTACCACCGACTTTGAGTTAAATGGCCTAACACATGGCGAGGATGGGTGGAGACAAATTTTAAAATACCACAACATGTAGGCTCGTGGAAATTTTGTGTGGGGCATGTGGGCTCGTAGCGAGAGGCATGTGAGCCTTATTTTCAAGGATCTTAGTACTTTAAGCATAACATCGATGTCATCCATTGGACATTTGCATGGGTTCATCTGTAGCATGGTATTTATCTGACGTCCTTTCCCCCCCTCTCATCATTGTGTAGACCATGTAATGAATTCTTGTCGGATCATGGAAAAATGGGTATAGGAGATTATATTGAAAGTGTTATTTGGATAATTAGCCCAACCAAAATTGCGATGTATTGTATGGTTTTTTGGTCTTTGAAGGGTGGATCCATTTTTATACTTTAGCTCATAAGGATCCCTATCCTCTTGTCCTACAGCTCATAATCGACTGCTCTAGATGATCCTTCCCCATCGTTTGAAGTTGAGCTATAGGATATTTGAAGGAAATTGAGGGTGTGTGCAAGAATTTGAAGGACCTTTTGGATGCAATGGTGGAGTGAAGTCAATCACTCTTGATCCAAAAAAAAAAATCATCCAAAGCAACACTGAACCGGCCAAGCCTAGTCCCAAGGCTGGAAATAGGCATGCCAACTAGGATAGTAAGACAAATCACGCCTCCATTTTAGTGAAGAGATTCGCGTGTGCGATTTCCTTCACTAAAACGGAGGCATGATTTTGAAATCCTGTTTTTTTTAGAAGTGGCTGAGGCCGTCTTTTTCTCATAACCGTGCAGCTCTTGGACGAACGAGGACCAACTCTTGAGTGTGCAAACACGATTTTGGGTGTGCTTGATCCCTCCATCTCCACCTTTGGATAAAGCTCCCCTTTGTGAGGTATTTAAATCCTCATTTCTTTTCATGTTTTTTTCATTTTTTTCATCAATTTATTTGCCCTAGATTGAAAAATTAAACCATATTAATTTAAATTATGGCCAATTGAAACAAAAACCCAATGGAATTGCCCAATTGAAACAAAAACCCAATGGAATTGGCCAATGGAAACAAGAATCCCAATGTAATTGGCCAATTTAAAACCAATTCCTCAATTTAGTGATAAAAATGAAATAATTTTGATTATTTAACAAAATTCCCATGCCCAATGGAAACCAAAACCCCAATTAACTCAAAAAACAAATGAATATATTGGGATTTTTTCCTTGTCATGTTTTTTTTTTTTACATTTTGTACACTCTAATGTTGAGTCTTTAAATTGTGTATTTTATATAGTTGGTTGCGATATGATCCAAACCATCCTATTGTATCTATGATAACAATTATTGATGTAGGAATTGACAAGTGGCCTCATCTAAAGGAATTACCTTGCCTTCCTCATAGAAATATAGTCATCCTCATTAACAATAGCTACCATAGCCATTGAATATCACCCTCATCAAAATGATAATAATCTTCATTATTAATAAATGGCTTAGAAATTGATTACCAACTTCATTCAACAATAGCCGCTCTCATAAACAATAAATAGCTTATGAATAGACTAACACTCTAACAACATGATCCATAACTAGAATAGAGACTAACTACTAGTCTCATCCATATTACAATTCCCCTCATTAACAATAATTAAAAGATGAAATAACTACCAATCTCATTAATTATCCCTAACTACAACCCTTTTCATTTAAATATTAGTTTCCCAATTCAATTAACTAAAATTATTATTGAACAATAACCCCCTTTAATTAAAGATAGTAAAACTAACATCTTAATCCAAATGATATTCTCTCTAATGGTATCTATATTAAAAATAAGTGTCATTCTCATCGTAATAAAGTTCATTAAATCACTATTTCCATATGCATATTGACAAGGATCCTTGTGAATCCATACCAAAATCCACAAATAAACACCTTATAATTTTGATGAAACTTCTTGAAGTTGCTCTTCCAAGAACATCAATAAACACCTTATAGTTTTGATGAAACTTCCCAATCCAAGTGTCAAAATAAGGTATAGTTCAGCTTCCCATGCTTTTAACAAATATTTCGTCTTGAACGAAGGGTAGTTTTTGGTTAAGGTCAAGACAACAAAGTTCAACAATTTAGACTCTATGAACGTGAAGATACATAGGTAGGTTGATGTATTTGATTAAACATGCCAATCACATACTAGATCATACATGATATTTAATCCAATGGAACCCTTGCACCATAAAATCCATAAAGTTCTGCTAAATAGCCTTTGGAGTCCAAAAAACATCACACTACAACAAATAATTACATATCTAACAAAATTGTTGCCTATACTAGTATTTTATTCATCAAAAACACATTATGCCGCCTATTCTTTACTGTAAAATTCAAGATCAATTTTTAAATTTACATGATAGATTTAGTTTATATGTCAATTGTTATATAGTTTTCAGTTCTTAGATATGTCATTATATCATGTGTTTATATTTCTAATGATATTTTATTTGTATTTATGATTGTAGTGGCTACTATGGATCATAACAATGCGGAGATACTAAGGTTCATTGGCCATTTGAGAGAGATTGGTTCAGCTTGGAGGGGTGGAGATGAGCTCCACCGCTCCCTATCAGATTCATTGTTATATATTGTTGATACGATCGCAAGATCGAATGATGCGTTGTATAGCATCACATATTATAGGGAGAGGAAAAGGTAACAATATGCTGATGGGTTGAGTTACAATGAGGTAAAAAAGCTGAAAATAACAAAACAAGCCATCTATTCATTGTTTAGACTGCCTGGGATGGATGACATCCCAGAGATCAGCAGGACACATATTCTATTGAGTGGTGCACTTTTCCACCCATCAGAGACAACTGGATGGATAGGTGGTACATGGTTTTTGACATTCCCCCTCACAACAATAGGGAATTACCAATGTACTTCCTCCAAAAATTGTATGCAGAGTTTATGATGGGGAAACATGTCAACTATTTTGACATGCTGGGTTTCCAGGGATTTGGTAGGGGAATGCACCAACAACGACCCCATGCTAGGAATAGAGATGCCAATCCACAGATACCTGCACCCCGTGCCCAGCTACCGAGGGTAGAGATCCCTCCTGCACATGACATGGTTGCCTAGACATAGGATGCATTTTTTACTCTAACTGAGATGGTCTCTTGACACACGACCACTATTGACCAGAGAGTGCCCTCTTCCTCTACTGGTGTACAAATACCAAATTTTGGTGGATATAGACCGACATCCCATGTGCCTCAAAGTGAGCCTCATGTCTACACATCGTGTGGGGGACCCTGTTATGGTCCTGGACCAAGACATGGTACCACTACAATGACTAGTTTTCAAGTAAGGACATTGTTTTAAAAATCTGTTATTGTTCAATTTTTAATTGTTCCATACTATATCTAACATATTAAAATATTCGTAATATATATGCAATATTTACTCTTGCAAGAGATTGATGCCTCTCACGGGGGTGGTACTGCACCCGGTGTGGTTGTACCCAAGACCCAGAGAACCACAATTGAGGTAATATTTAAACACTTGTCATTTTGTTATTACATGTATAATTTTTTTAATGCATATGTTAGTCTTGATTAATTTATTAAAATGTCTAATATTTACAATTTTTGAAGTTGCAGGAACCCCACTTAGAACGTGATGCTGAAGACATTGATATCAGCGACATAGTCCAAGGTGGAATTTATGACTAGTTGAAGAATGTAAGTACATGGGTTATGATTGAATCTTGTTTGAATTATTTAAATTTCTTACTGTACACTCCTTTATAGATCACTAATGTAAATATCATTTTTAAACTTGCAAATGCTAGAGGCATCTAAAGAGGGGCAAGAAATTGATGGAAGCAGTCACTCCCATGGTGGAGATATGTCCCAGGAAGGGGTAAGTATATTACAACATGTTATTTTTTCAGTACATATTATTACATTCATTCAAATCCATGTCTAACTATGGTAACACTTTATGAATGCAGACTTCATCGCAGATCCCTGCACTGCCTCTTTGGTATGGATCTCCCCGTAGTCCAAACATAGATAAGGGGGTTGTTTACACCAGACGAGGTCCCTCTTCCTTGAATAGAGCGGGTGTGAATGAGGATCAACCTACTCATCCCACGGTAATGTACACACTTCCAATGGCAGTTGTTGGTTAGCTATGTAGTCACTTCACAAGTGGTTTTTCTTAATGTTATTTTTGCATGTTTACAACATCAGGATGTAGAGTCATCCATGCCAGACCTTAGTGGGATTGTTGATGCCACTGTCAATGCCACATGTACAATAGGGATAAGTCACTGTGAGGTACATCTACTTGAATATTTGTAATTGTACATTTCATTTGTATTGTTTCCGGACATGCATGATGTCTAACTATTTAATCATTTGGTGAATGTAGCCACACCCTGGTCCATTAGTACACACAACTGAGCTTGATATTCAATATACAACTCCTCTTACTATTGAAGAGAACGATCCTCATCACCTAGAAATGGTTTTTTCGGTGAGATGTTCATTTTTACATAATTGATTAGTACTTTCTCATTCATGTACATGTTGATAATTCTTGAGATAATTGACTTTTTTTTTATTCGCAGAGAACCATGGCAATGAGGCTCACTGCAAGGTTGAGTACAGCAGAGGCACCTACGCCGTCGACACCACATGCACCTATACCCCCAACGGATGCAGTGAGTCTTTGTTTTATTTATAATTGAGTCATATTTTAAATTTTCAAACTTTGTTATTGATGGACAGTACTAGTTCAGTTACCTAATCAAGAAATATTGTCATTGATTTATAGTCACCAGAGATGCACTATGGCCGTAGATAGAGCCAAAGAGCATCAGGGTCTGGGAAAAACAAGAGAAATTTAGAATTTTGATGTGTTAGTCCAGGACAAATATGTATTTTTATGTATATTTTGGAGTTAGTGTATAGGGGCGCGGTCTAGGATAGATGTACTTTTGTTTGCACATGTACATCAAATATGTTTTTGATACATGTGCATTGACAGGCCATAGATCTAGGCCTTATATTTTTGTATTATAACTTTCATCGTATAAAAAATATTTCATATCAAGGCTCTTGAGATATTCATGGTTCAGTCCACAGTTCAGTCTTTTAAGTGTGATTATACATGTGTGGTGAAGAATGTTTCTATGTGTAATGTTCCCAATTTTTTATAGATTTTACGATTGTATGGAGATATCAATTATAAATTTGAGAACAATGCACAATTACAATAAATTACGTAATGACAAAAATGTACATTTTAATTGTTTTTTACCACGAGCCAATTGCATATACAATGTTATATTAACAATGTCAAATTGTATTCAAAAATATGGAACATAGGTCTAATACACATTTAAGCACCTAGCATAGCTAAGCAACTGATCCAACTTGGTGGAATACAAAATCACCTTACCCACATAACAACCTAACAAATGTTTAAAGGATGCACGAAGTTGACACACTTAAATTATGCACCAATGTGGTCTACATAAATAAAATTATTTTTTGGCATGATGTCTTTCATCTAACGAGTACATGGGATACACATCAAACCTAAAAGTATCCGAGTATTATAAGGTTGATTCAAAATAATGGTTATGACTATATCCTGCACATTATGCATGTCCTACACATTATTTTATCATTTTGTTAACGTACATGGAATTTGATGAATGGCCTCGAGTAACAACTTTGAAAGAGATGAAAGTTATGTGTGATTAATGTACATGGAATTTTCGAAGCATTCGTAGCGTGAAGATATATATATTTTTTAATAATGGCGTAATAGAATGGCCACTTGTTTCTAAACATAAACATGTTCCATTACATGCTTACTGACTTAATGGCATTGTCTCCTCCTGCGTTTTATCATACAAATGCTCACATATATTATATGAGGGGAAGATCTACAATCACCTTCAAGCTGACCTTTATGTACAAAAATTTAACATTCACTTATTGAGCAAAACCCTAGTTTCCAAAATTGACAAAAAAAAATGATCCCTTGTCCATGGACCTAGATTAGAGGGCCACTCTAGCACTATCGCGATGTACTAAATCCAACGGAGCTGATGGTTCATCGATCCGAGCAACGGTCATCAATCTATGGAATGTTGAATCCCACCTCCCACGGGCTTTTAGGGACACCCACTGAATCCCTAACCGAGGTATAGAGTGGAAACCGTGCATCAAAAAGGGATTTTAGTGAGTCGTGCAAGCATGTTTAAGCAGGTTCCATGTCAGGATGCTAGCCACACATTCACGGTCAAGGAATTTGCAAAGCCGACCCATATGTGCAGAAATTGGACATTCACTTACTGAGCAAAACCTAGTTTCCAAAATTGACAAAAATAATGCTCTCTTCTCCATGGAAGTAGATTAGAGGGCCACTCTAGCACTATCTCGATGTCTGAAATCCAACGAAGCTGACGATTTGTCAATCCAAGAAATGGTCATGATTCTATGGCACGTTGAATACCACCTCCTCTAGACTTTCAGGAACACCTGTTGAATCCCTACCCGGGGCCTAGAATGGAAACCATGTATAAAAAAGGGCTTCCAATGGGTTGTACAAACATGTTTAGGAATGTGTTATGTGGGAACACTATCCACACCTTCACGGTCAAGCAATATGGAAATTTGACCCCCATGTGCAAAAATTTCACATTCACTTACTAAGCAAAACCCTAGTTTCCAAAATTGAACAAAATAATGGTCTCTTCTCCATGGAACTAGATTGTAGGGCCACCCTAGAAGTATCCTGATGTCTTGAACCCAAAGGAGATGATTATTTGTTGATCCGAGCAACGGTCATGATTCTATGGCATATTGAATCCCACCTCCTACAGGCTTTCAGGGACACCTGTTGAATCCCTACCCAGGGCATAGAATGGAAACCGTGTATAAAAAAGGGATTCTGGTGGTTTGTGCAAGTGTGTTTAGGCGTGTTTTATGTGGGAACGCTAGCCACACCTTCATGGTCAAGCAATATGAGAATTTGACCCCCATGTGCAAAAAATTCACATTCACTTACTGAGCAAAAACCTAGTTTTCAAAATTGACCAAAATAATGGTCTCTTCTCCATGGAACCATATTAGAGGGCCACCCTAGAACTATCCCGATATCCTGAATCCAATGGAGGAAACATTTTGTCGATCCGAGCAACGATCATGATTCTATGGCACGTTGAATCCCACCTCCTACAGGCTTTCAGGGACACCTGTGGAATCCCTACCCAGGGCATAGAATGGAAACCATGTATAAAAAAGGGCTTCCAGTGGGTTGTGCAAGTGTTTTTAGGTATGTGTTATGTGGTAATGCTAGCCACACCTTCACAGTTGAGCAATATGCAAATTTGACCCCCATGTGCAAAAATTTCACATTCACTTACTCAGCAAAACCCTAGTTTCCAAAATTGACCAAAATAATGGTCTCTTCTCCATGGAAGAAGATTAGAGGGACACCCTAGCACTATCCTGATGTCTTGAATCCAATGGATCCAATGGTTCATTGATCCAAGCAAGGGTCATGATTCTGTGGCACATTGAATCCCACCTCCTACAGGCTTTCAGGGACACATGTTGCATCCCTACCCGGGGCATAGAATAGAAACCATGTATAAAAAAGGGCTTCTTGTAGTTTGTGCAAGCATTTTTAGGCATGTTTTATGTGGGAACACTAGCCACACCTACACGGTCGAGCAATATGTGAATTTGACCCCCATGTGCAAAAAAATTCACATTCACTTATTGAGCAAAACCCTAGTTTCCAAAATTGACCAAAATAATGGTCTCTTCTCCATGGAACCAGATTAGAGGGCCACCCTAGCACTATTCCGATGTTATAAATCCAATGGAGCCAATGGTTTGTCGATCTGAGCAACGGTCATCATTCTATGGCACGTTGAATCCCACCTCCTATAGACTTTCAGGGGCACCTGTCGAATCCCTACCTGGGGCATAGAATGGAAACCGTGTATAAAAAAGGGCTTTTGGTGGGTCGTGCAAGCGTGTTTAGGCATGTGTTATGTGGGAACGCTAGTCACACCTTCACGGTCGAGCAATATGCGAATTTGACCCCCATGTGCAAAAATTTCACGTTCACTTACTGAGCAAAGCCCTAGTTTCCAAAATTGACCAAAATAATGGTCTCTTTTCCATGGAACCAGATTAGAGGGCCACCCTAGCACTATCCCAATGTCCTAAATCCAATGGAGCCGACATTTCGTCAATCCGAGAAATGGTCATGATTTTGTGGCATGTTGAATCCTACCTCCTACAGGCTTTCAGGGGCACCTGTCGAATCCCTACCTGGGCCATAGAATGAAAACCGTGCATAAAAAAGGGCTTCCGCTGGGTCGTGCAAGCATGTTTAGGCATGTGTTATGTGGGAACGCTTGAAAAGTGCATAGAACTGATTATTACATATTATAATTTAGTATTTAGTTACAATAATAAATTGCTTACATTGAACTCTATCCTTTTTAGAAAACCAAAATGATCCAAATCAACGGATCACATCAAATAAATTAGGTTCATGTAATATTAAATGTGGGAGCAAGGTAGGCCATATGAGGGGCCAAGTGCCAAGCATTTGATTGGTTAGTAAAAACCTCAAATCCCAATTATGTTTCCATCATTATAATTCAACATTGCATGACATTCACTCCCATTCTTGAAAATCCAGAAAACATTCCAATCATAATCATGTGTCTACAGGAAAAAGCTTTGTTAGGAGGCAATATGGGATGTAAATCACCAAATTTAAACTAAATTTACTTGATTGAAACACATTAATATTTTCGATATACAAAAATGAATAATGACCATAATTAAACTAAGGACTATGCGCAATGCATTTTCATATGAAATATATATCATGTGTATTAATAGTCTAATATTGTTTTTGATGTTAACTCTTTTCATTGTGCAACTGCAAGCATTGCAAGATATTTTGTAAACGATACAAGACATCATGGCATCAATGAACCATAGTATTTATGGTATATATATAAACTTGTCTATCATAAAAATCAAATTCCATCATGATAGAATAGTGCAAAAATTTTGAATTGATTTTTGGAATAAAAAATGAAATCTAAAGAATGAAGGCTGAGTATTTGAACAAAAAATCTTAACAAGTGAAAAAAATGCTTCATTTATAAGTATGATTGCCTAAGAAATAACATCTTATATTAATATTTATTGAAATGTTTATTTTAATTACATAAATAACATATGAAAACACTATTATATTTAAAGGTTTCAATGATCTTAGTACATGCACACTAAAATCAACTTCGTGAATCAACATGATTTGAAGAATAAGTCCACCAGATTTGAAAAAGTTGAGTTGGACATTAGAGTGATTCTGAATTGAGTTGTGACAGTAAGATAAGATTAGGGTTAGTATTAGGGTTTCCTAGGTAGGGTTATGGTTATGGGCGATGCATGTTAAACAATGAATCCTAGTTAGGGATAGGGTTTTCCAAGTTTGGCCTTCGTTGGCATGAAATGCATTGTCTAGCTTTGGCCCAAATCTCTTATTATCTTTTATTATCTTTTAAGTAGAGGTGAACTGTCAAGAAGAAAATTATGCAAGCCTTAAAACATAAGTTTATCATTTTGGCATCTTGTTTCCATCATCCTAGTTGTATATATTGGCTGAAAACATTGACAATATCACCTACTTGAAAAATTAGGGTTTTAGTCCTGTAAGAGAGCCTACAAAGAACTTTCATAGGTATGACCTACAGAGGTACATGTATGTATATCATGTGAATGAGATCTTGAAATGTTCATATCATTGATATATATGGTTTATTGATCATAAGTAAAACTTGGCATGTTCATTAACTTGACATACAAGAGAATTTTTGGCATATTTATAAACAACATTATGGAAAATTTCGCATATCAAGAACAAAAAATTGACATATTCATAAGAAACATACATGGGAAAACTAAAATTATGATATATACCTCATCGTGCTAGATCCCACCTAATAACATACAACCAAGGCCTCCGAATCATCTCTTATAATGATGGTCTCTATTAGTCTCTCTTGCTATGTATCTAGTAAGAAGTAGCATACAAGAACACAAAATTGACATATTCATAAGAAACGTACATGGGAAAATTAAAATTATGATACTTACCTTATCATGCTAGATCCCACCTAATATCATACAACCAACACCTTAGGATCATCTCTTATAATGATGGTCTCCATTAGTCTCTAGTGCTATGTATTTGGTAAGAAGTAGCATACAAGAACACAAAATTGACATATTCATAGGAAACATACATGGGAAAATTACAATAATGATACATACCTCATCATGCTAGATCCCACCTATTGTCATACAACCAAGCCCTCCGGATCATCTCTTATAATGATGATCTCCATTAGTCTCTCGTGCTCTGTATCCGGTCAGAAGTAGCGTACCTTCGATGAATTTCGACTAGGCATTGTTCGTACCTGGAGGTTTGTACCAATGATTAAGTTGGTAAAGTGATACAAACTTGCACCTGGTTTGTAATTCCTGTAAACATATCCACCCTTCTTTCTTGCATTGTTGTCATGTGTAAGATATTCACCTTTAACAACCATAGACCCGATGGGGAAGTGGTTGTTTTCATCATCAGTCATGGACGTAATGAGGGTTTGCTTTCCCTCTATACAACATGCCAACCAGTAATCACCACCCCATTCACTATCTTTTGAGGCAACCACTGCATATATGTGTCTTGCATAGTATGATTGTAGGTATATGATCAAATATTTTTCGTGTGATACAAGGACATTAATGTGAGTTTCAAGACTATGTAAATTTTACAAAAAAATGTTAAGGAAATCCATCATACCAGGTTGTACAAGGTCTGATACATGATGAAAATCTATAGAAATATAGGATTGGTCTTCTTCCAATGGAGTTAACTCAACAATTGCACGTTGATCAAGTGGAAGTGATATGTGATCCCATCCATCAACCCAATCCAATGATTCACACACATCCTAGTCACCATCACAACAAGGCGGGAAAAAACAAGATAGTTTTGTTGTCCAAATTTCAAATACTGGGTTATCAGAGCTCCGAACCAAATGAAAGCCACGTGTCCCAAGAACAGTCTTGCATTCACATGCATGTGAACGATCTATGTCTACCACCTTCCGAAAAATCTCTCCACATGTCTCTTTCTTGTGGATTCTACTTGCATAGCTGATTCCTCTCCCATTACTGACATGCACCACCTGACTATAGATGGAGCATTTTGAACAGTAGATATTGTAGATAATTTCAATTCCTCTCTTCGTAGGGCTATTTGACACATGCTCTGGCTCCATCATGCTCTCCTTTACCATGCCCAGTCTCAAAATAGTTCCACATATGTGGAACTTTGTATTTTTTATGCAATTAACACAACCATTGAAATATGCATGCATTTTTTAACTGACCAGCACATCCATCAGGCCAAATCCAGTGTCGATCCATCTGTATGTTCTTGCCCTTCCAATGATCATAGAACATGATGAAGAAATGACGTACATAGTGGAAGTCATGGCACCTATCATCACTTATGTAGAAGTGATATTCCTTTAGAATTTCTCTTTGCTCTTCACTGCTATTTGGGCCATGCCTATATGTGATATGCACCATCAAGGAAACTTGCTCATAGTGATAATATTGGCTTTGGATCTCATTTTGAGGTTGCAGAGTGTAGTTCTCGGAAAAATCAACAACTGAAAGTATAGTACCACGAGGAAATGTATCTATGCATATTCTAAACTTCTCGTCCTGCCATCATGCCAAGTGGACATGTTGAACATATTGACGTGTCTTTTCAATAAATTCCTTGACGAAGACACTAACTTGTACTTGTTGACACAAAATGATCTCAATATCAGGTTTTTTTGTAAGTAAGGAATGAAATGCAACTGTTCAAACATAAATTTATAGATAAATGCATGTACCTGAGATGTCACCAATTGTATTTTTTTGCTTTCTTTCCTTGGGACCATTTCATAGTTGATATGTTTGAAACTTTTCATGTCTGTAACCATATTCCCAAATTCATTATCTCTAGTCTCGTGCATACATTGGCTCAATAATGCCATTCCAACACAGTTGGAGCAAGTTCCATCCAAACAGGATTTTGCATAGTAAGTTTGCCCCTCAGGCCTATTGCACATGACACTATGAATGAATTCTCTTGATGAAGTCAGTGGTATTGTCACGGACCAATCTTGCACATGGTTAGTATGCAACACACGACGAATGTACAAAAATGTTTCATAGTAATATTCATATTCTACATGGTATCTACAACAACAAGTGTTATGAAGAGTATTTATTCTAACATACCAGGGATTACATTTCTCGAAAGATCTTTGCCCCAAATTCAATTGTCTATTTTCATTCCTAAATTTCTCGTATAATTCTATCTGTGTTATATCAAGAAGATGTTTAATATGTGGTTCACAGTCCTTTGAACCCCTTCTCAGTTTTAGTACATCCTTCCGGTTTGGAGAAGGCCTTGTGTGATCATGCCAAAAACTCTGCACTAGTCCCTTTACTGCATCAACTAGCTTCATGTCACGACGTGGCAACTGACCAATAAAAGCCCAAAAATCTGTTTGGGCGGTTGTGTCAAGATGTTCTCTTCTAATAGAATACCTACGGAGGGTTTTTACATTCAAATTAACTAGTTTAGATGTAGGCTTAAGAAAACGAGGACCCTAGTGTTCTTATTTACAATTGCTTGTGACAACACACGACGAGCCGCATTGCGGTCCTTTGACCGTGTGTTCTTACCAATTTTACCAAAGGCATCTACTAAGCTTTTAACTATATGAGAACTTGGTCCAGAAGGCTATATCATCTTTATCCCTAATGATTTCCTAACAATATTCATGCCCCTAGATTTTAACAATGATAAAAATAATCTACATTTATCTCCATCACATTTCTCCTCAAAATATTTATTTAGTATCTATTGAGTTTGATAAGCAATACTACGTTTAGACATCGTACCTTCAATGGAATTGAGGTGTCCTTCATCAACTTGTATATGCTTCAGAGTTCTTCGACGTGTGCTTTCTAATGGAGGTAAGGGGGTTGGATTTCTATCATCTAGTGCATCAACAATACGCTCTAGTGTTTCAGTACCAACTTGTTGTCCTTGACTCTCTTCCTCGTAGTTGGATGGTGGAAGTCCAACATCCTCATCGATGGTTCGGTTAATATTTTCTTCTTCAACAGTAGGCTCCATGTCCAACGCCTCTTCAACAGTAGGCTCCATGTACACCGCCTCTTCATGAGCTTCATCTTGAGATGGTAACTTATCACTTTGACTTGATGTTGGATTTGAAACCGCTGTATCCTCTATAATTGGATTAATCGGATGAACCGTCGTATCCTCTATAATTGGATTTGGATTAGTTTCCAAAGAAAGCCTTTGATTCATCATGTCTATTTTTTTCTTTTCTTTCTCTTCTTCGATGACTTCTTGAGGTCTTTTCTTCCTTGTTGATTTTCTTCCTCGGTTACGTACATTCCCCATCACCACAATTATCAATGTCAATATAGTTTGTTTTTGTTGCTCCTCAATTACAAGATTCCAAACCTTTAACTTGCTTTATAACTATTGATCCTTCAAGGTGCTTCAATCTTCCTTCTCAATTGTTCATATTTCCCATCAAAACAATAATGAATGGGAAATTTTACCTTTGGTTCTCTTGAATAATAAGCAAATGAAAGTTATATCCACCATCACCATGAAATGACATTGAAGCTTGATATCTTATCCTGTGTGCCCCTCAACCATGAAAGATGTCCTCAATGCTGCAATTGCATAACAAAAAGAATGATGGAGAATGTGTAGATTGTGAGTATTTCCACTGGCAAGATCGTGCTCTTGAAAAAAAATGCGCGCTAATCGGAATTTTCATAAAAACAGAGTGAAGTTGCTCTCGGACAAAGACAATTCACTGTTTTAACAGTCCAGAAACGCGCACACGTTATATAGAGTCAAAACGTGCACACTTTTTGTATAAGAAAAACGCGCACGCGATATCTTTAAGCACAATTAATGGGGTGGGTGCACAGCTAAGGCTTCCCTAATTTCTTAATTATTAATTTCTTAATTTATTTATTATTAAGTTTAGCTTAAGAAGATATACTAAAATCATTTTATATCAGTAATCCAGAATCCAATTTATAAGGAGAAGATCATGAAGATCATGATCATGTTGATGATCATGATGATGATGATGATGATGATGATGATGATGACGATGGTGATGATGATGTTTATGATGTTGATATTGAGGATGATGATGATGATGATGATGATGATGATGATCATCATGTTGATGATGATGATCATGTTGATGATGATGATAATGATGATAGTGAGGAAGGTGATGATGATGATGATGATGAGGATGATGATGATGAGGATGATGTTGACGATGATGATGACGACTATGGTGATGATGATGCTCATGATGTTGATGGTGATGATGATGTTCATGATGTTGATGGTGATGATGATGAGGAGGATGATCATGATGAATGATGATGATGTTCATGATGTTGATGGTGATGAAGATGAGGATGATGATGATGATGTTCATGATGTTGATGGTGATGATGATGATGAGGATGATGATGATGAATGATGATGATGTTCATGATGTTTATGGTGATGATGATGAGGATGATGATGATGATGAGGATGAGGATGAGGATGAGGATGATGATGATGATGTTCATGATGTTGATGATGATTATGATCATGTTGTTGTTGTTGATGATGATGATGATGATGAAGGTGATGATGATGATGAGGATGAGGATGAGGATGATGTTCATGATGTTGATGGTGATCATGATGATGAGGATGATGATGATGAATGATGTTGATGTTCATGATGATGATGGTGATGATGATGATGATGTTAATGATGTTGATGGTGATGATGATGAGCATGATGATGAGGATGATGATGATGATGTTCATGATGTTGATGGTGATGATGATGATCATGTTGTTGATGATGATGATGATGATGATGATGTTCATGATGTTGCTGGTGATGATGATGATGAGGATGACAATGATGAATGATGATGATGTTCATGATGTTGATGGTGATGATGATGATGATGATGATGATGACGATGATGATGTTCATGATGGTGATGGTGATGATGTTGAGGATGATGATGATGATGTTCATGATGTAGATGGTGATGATGATGATCATGTTGATGATGATGATGATGATGATGAAGGTGATGATGATGAGGAGGATGAGGAGGATGATGAGGATGATGAGGATGAGGAGGATGATGATGATGGCAATGGTGATGATGATGATCATGTTGATGATGATGATGATGATGATGATGAAGGTGA
>LPNX011127254.1:3788-61288 GCA_001517045.1 Pseudotsuga menziesii | reverse complement strand
CATGTCTGCTCTAGAACTACTTAAAACCCATCCTTCACAACGTAAAGAGTTTTTATCCGTGATAGGTGTTGTTGATTCCTCTTATTCTAAGTTGATCACCTTCGACCTAGATCAAGGAGAACCATGAATTCCATCATTCGTCACCTCCCAAGTTTCGATCATGACTCAAAATTTTGGTATTCATCAATGCATCATTGATGAGGGGGCATCCACCTATGTTATGTCAACATTTGGTTGGCAGAAAATCGGATCCCCAACCCTTCAACCTTCCACCACCACTCTTCGCACCTATGATGGATGCTCTTCTCAACCCTAAGGTGTTCTCATGAATGTCCCTGTTGAGTTAGCCGAAAAAACAATGTCGATTGAAATTGAGGTTGTCAATTCCCAAATCAATTACAACCTCCTCCTAGGACGTAGTTATATGTACACAATGTGAGTCATTTCCTCTTTCGTATTTCAACTCTTGATGTTCCTTCATGAAGGGAATATCATGACCATCGACCAACTAATGTAATATGATCTAAAGGTATCAACCACACTGGAACATGTACTTCCCACTATCGACACTACCATCAACGTGTCCATACCATCCCTGTATGCCATTGGCCTAGGATTTTTTTCCAACACTCCTCTGACTGATATATTTTTGTCCTTACCACCTCCTCTTTAACCGACAAATATATCGGACTCATGCACTATCACTTTCGGTAGCATTTCAACCTCCTCGCAACCTCATTCGTAAACCCAACCACACACCTTGGGTAATTATTGGGGTTCACTCCCTGTCCACAATATTCCCTTACTCTTTCCACCATCTGACATCATGAGTAATCCTTTCATGGCTACTCTTAACTTTCCTGGTTTCACTTTGGGTATTCCTGTGTGGTACCTTGAGCCACCTAAACCTCTCCCAACTCCTCACATTGTGTTGACTCTCATGCCACCTATTGAGACGATGTCACACCCACTTTCTGGGACACCCATGACTAATCCTGTTGTTGCTCCTGCCCCCCCTCCTCCAACAAGACCCAGGGAAAGGTTCCCAAAGAAACAATCGAATATTAGAGGAAATTTCAACTCAAAATGGGCCTCCTAAAATGAACTACTAAAATAATAGTTAAAATAATAAAATAATATTTATTAATTTTGGAGGAAGAAAAGAAAAAAACTACTTTTTTGTTTGTATTTTTGACATATCTCCCCGTGTTTTTACTCAAAGTTTGCTCAGGAGAGCTCATTGGATGTAGAATTAAATTCTGCATCCAACGAATACCCACTCGGCATACTTTTGATGGACCCCGTTACCCCAAAAACAAGAAATACCTGAAAAAATGGAATGATGACATCATCATTCCATTTTTTCAGGTATTTCTTGTTTTTGGGGTAGTGGGGTCCGTCAAAAGTATGCCAAGTGGGTACTCGTTGGATGCGTAATTTAATTCCTCATCCAACGAGCTCTCCCGATCGAAATTTGAGTAAAAACACGGGGAGATATGTCAAAAATACAAACAAAAAAAGTAGTTTTCTTTTATGATACCTATCCCCAAATTTATATTAAAAAAGTTTTTAAGACCTATACGGTATTTCAAATTTAAATAAATTTCATTGGCTAACACATGATGACATGGAATATGAATAAAAGTTAAAAGGCCCATTTTGAGTTGAAATTTCCTCTAATGGAACGTCCTCCTCCTTAATGTTCTTTATGTGATTTCCAAGGCCATGCAACATAGAATTGTCCTGAGTTTCCTATCCTTTGCACCCACATGAGAACTGTAGTTAAGACCAACAACACTCCAGTTGATAACTTACCAATCGTACCTGTGGTCAATAACAAGTCTTTGTCAACCAACCATCCATGTCCATTTTGTGGCATGTATGGTCATTATTCACATCATTTCCCAAGTTTTCTTGAGTACAAGTCACTCCTTAGGGACCTTTGTTAGTGATTGAGAAAAATATGAAGGAACTTGAACATTAAAAAATTAATCCATAATAATAGTGCATATAAATCTCATCAATAATCCAAATACATAAATCAAACCATAGAACACAAGATATACCCTGGGAAAACCCTCTACTGATTTATAGGATAAAAAACCAAGAAAGCGATCTTAGAGTATGATAGATTAGTAGAAGATAATTATTACAACACAATAGAATATTGCTTTCATTCAAAGCACCAGAGAGTGGAGATCGAATGGAACAATGTATGTAACTTTCCAAGTTCATAGAACTTTAATAACAAGTCAAGTTAGGTTTTATAACAAAAATAGAATGGTTGCATGTAGGAACAACTTGTTAACACTTATAACAATGATCCATCTTTATTCATGCACCCCATAATCTGGTGACAAGCTGGAAGTCCATAACTATCTCCCATAAGAAAATATATGCCTTCCATTAATTAATTAACTCTAACTTAGTTGTTAACTGAGCTGAACTCAATGGAACTACATGCAACTAAATGTAACTGAGTGTAACTACATACAACTGAGTGTAACTAAACTGAACTGAATGTAACTGACCAGAACTGAATGTAACTAAACCAAATTGAATGTAACTGACCAGAACTGAATGTAACTAAACCGAATTGAATGTAACTGAACAGAACTGAATGTAACTGAACATTAACTAAATGTAACATAACTAAATGTAACTGAATTGAACAAAATGGTAACTGAAAGTAATCGAACAGAACTAGTGCTTTTCCATCAGTGTTTATTTCCAACAATCACTTGCATAAATTAAGGAGTTGATTCCTTAATTAACTAAACTTGTTTACCATAACTAATACTCAACTAATATCTAATCAATTCGAGTTTACTTGGTGGAAACATATGAAATTCAAGTTCTCTCTCTTTCTCTGTGCTTATATTAAATATCTCTACATGGTCCATATGTGTTTTCATTAAATAATCATCTTTATCATATCATACTCATATCATTTCCAAACCTATGATCATATGTATTTCCTCGGGTCATATAGTCACATGCTAAAGTAAATCACTCCGGGTAGATAATCCCTAAAGGAGACTTCTAGCACATGTTGACCATTACTAGCCATTCACCACATAGTCTATATACTTTACATAGTAAAGCACACCACCTCACAACATGAGGATATTCATAGGACTACACAAGCCTAATGTCCACCTCAATCATATGAGGATATTCATAGGCCTACACAAGCCTACTGTCCACCTCAATCAAATGAGGATATTTGTAGGGAAACACAAGACTATTGTCCTTGTCAATCACATGAGGATATTCATAGGACTACACAATCCTACTATCTTGATATTATTCACAATACTTTACAACATAACCACCTCAATCATATGAGGATATTTGTAGGACTATACAAGTCTACTATCTTAATATTACTCACAAGACTAGAGAATGACTCCTGATGCAATAATCTCAACACTCCCTCTCAGCGAGTGAGACATTCTCTGTCATACCAAGCTTATCTCAGAAGTGTTTAAACTTCGTCACAAATAGAGGATTGTCACAAATTTGCAACTTCTCATCAGTAACTATGTATTCAAACTCATGACAATGGCTTCAATAAAGTAAAACTTCATCTCGAATGTGTTTGATCATAAACACATACAAGGTTTTCAAGAAAGATTGACTATTAACACTTAATGATTGTAGCCTCAAGTATTTCACCCTAGCAGGTAGCATCCCACACTACACTACTATTCAGTATGTAGTACTATTCGCAAAACACATTTTTCTTTTGTAGTACTCTCATACATACATCTTTCTTCTGTAGTACTAGCCACAATACACTTAGCTTTTGTAGTACTATCCTCAAATTGCATTGCTTATCTCAGGCTAAAACAATAGCTGGATAGCACAATCAAATAATAGGTCTGCCATTTATCAAATACAATAAAGAGCCTATTCTAAATTACCTCAAAGGTACTCAAACATATGCTTGGTAGTAAGCATAAAGTACCACAGGTCTGCTCAAAGACCAACCAACTACTTACACAAAGTAGCATCATCTAGATCCAATCCAAAATAAAGTTTCTCTAAACTAGAAACCATGGATTTTTAAATCCATCACATACAACATTATACAACAAATGTGTAATAACATGCATAAATAAATACTTATATTTTCTTTCACTCCAACATTTGTTGACCTCTTGGATCTTCTGTTATATGGAGAATTTCTTTGTGAGCATGCCATTCTTTGTGATGTTTTTCAAGTCATGATCACTTTCTCAATGATCCTTCTCTTTATATTTGCATCATCCCAACTACCTCTTCAATAGGTTTTAACTGTTCTCTAACAATCCAGACTATAAATAATCTCTGGGACTTTTGAGCATGTCTCTTCTCATGTGGATTCTCTCCAAAATCTATCACATCCCTTGGATTCCCAAGTCGTGTACGATAAATAACCAGTGGGGACTTTATCTACTGTCACCTATGAAGACACATCAATACTCCCTTTTCAACTATAGGAGTTCTTATGTACTATACCAAGCTTGTCCCGAATAGAAGCTTAATTAGAATGTTGGCAATGCTGCTAATCTGTGGATATGTACAATGTCTCGAATATAACTGACTAGAACCCTAAAAAATCTTTACTGCTTTTCAACATGCTCTATCTAGAGCAACAAATGTGATCTTCCTCGATCACTATATTAGTGAGATTTCATATATATTTAAAAATATCTTTTACTAATCAAGACATATATGAGTCCACATACACTTGTACCAAGTAGGTACCACAATACATGCTTTGTACATGTCTATGTACAAACTACAAAGCTCATAACAGATCTTGGGACTCATGACTAACCAAATACATCTCAACTGACTTGAGATCCTCCAAATATGAAATAAGAATTATAAAATTTCATATTTACCTTCATATGTGTGGCCGTGGATTTGTAGTCCATCATCCTAAAACTCTTTAGCCTCTTTTACTACACATTTTCCCTTAACGGAGGAAAATATTTTTTTGGTGACTATCACACCACTAATCATAAGAATCATAACACAATTCTTGAATACAGTTCTCAGCTTCCTTCTGAATATGAGCATCATGCATATATCCTTTTTATAGGAGGTACATCAACCAGTTACACTGGTTCTTTAGGAGCTAGTGAGACTAGCTACTCCCTCTCACCATGTAAATGTGAGAATCATAATATGGGTCCTCCATCATGGAGACTTATTCTCATATATATATGAAGCTCTTTTTCTGACACATGAATCTAAAAAAGATAGAATATATTCAGGAGTATTCACATCTATCATAATATAATTAAGCCATCTATTTTCTCTACTTCCCAAGAGATATAGGAACCTCTCAAGATATTCTCTTCTAGGCTCAGCCATCAAAATGATTCCACAATCATGTCATTCTTTACTTGTAGGTAAGGGAATATTAATTTCCCCTACAAGAAAAATTATTCTCATTGTTAGAACCATTTCATACTCAAGAATTTTATTCACATGAAATACTTTCAAGATACTGATAAATATTTACATAGTTATGTATAGATATTGCCCAACCAATTTATCATAACCCATTATAATCCTATGTACTTATATGAAGCCCAATATCAGTCATATATCAGTTTAAAAATTCATTTTTATGAAAGAAATATACAACCCAATGTTCATATCTCATGAGGTAACCATGAAGCCCTCTATTTAGCAAATCATGTAGTCTTATGTTCACAGTTTATGAAACAAACATGCTGCCTTAAATATCATGTCTTATGAATGATATTTTCATCCTTATATCAGTCCTACATAAGTCTTATATCAGTCCTTATATCATCTCGCAAAATTTGGACTCATGAGATTAATAACATTCCAATAAAGATAGGGACAACAATGTATATGCTAAACACAATTCCAAGTCCAGGAATACAGATTGTAATAAAACAAAATCTGATTTTATAAAAGCATATGATAATTAAATAATCATGCATCCAAACATTCATATCTCATGAATCAATCATGCATCTCTATATTTATGAAACAATCTTGCAAATCTATATTCAAATCTTCTTGAAACAATCATGCATCTTCTATATTCATAATCATGCATGCTATATATTCATATTTTATAAAATAATCATGCATGCTCTATATTAATATCTTATGAACAATCATGCATCCTCTATATTCATATTTTATAAAATAATTATGCATGCTCTACATTCATATCTTATGAACAATCATGCATCCTCTATATCACTGTAATGAAAACATTCAAAAGAATATAGATCTAAATAGCATATAATAAAAATTTAGGTACTTATATTTTTATTGTTTTGCATGGTTCCTCTTGATCTTTTCTTCCTTGATATATTTGCAAATTTGAGTGCATGTGGGAGGTAGCAAATCTCTGCAGTAGTCCTCCACTTACTACCCCTAGCGAAATGGCCTAGTTGAGGTTGTCAATAAGATCTTCAAAACCATGCTCCAACAAATGGTGTACAAACACAACTCCAAGTAGCATTACTTTCTGTTTTCCACCCTCACGGATTATTGGACATTGACCAAAACTACCACTAGTTTGACTGCTTTCCACTTAGTCCATGGTGTGGAATCAGTTCTTCCCATCAAATTCTAGATTCTGATGCTTTGTCTTGCCTTCGAACTTCTCTTTGATACTTTTCCATTAGAAAAACACCTACTTAGACTTGAACAGACCAATGAGGACCTTCGTGTTGCTCTCCAAATGATCGAAGAAACCAAAATTTAGTGGAAGTCCCATTACGACTCCCATGTCCACCCTCGCACCTTGAGCAAGGGGGACCTTGTCCTCGTCTATGATCAATCCAATGATAAATTAGGGAGACAGAAGTTTGATTCCATGTGGCATGTCCCTTATGTCATCCATCGATGTCTCGACAAGGGTTCATATCTCCTCACTAACTCTGATAGCCACCTATTGAAGAATCCCCACCATGGGATCTACCTCAAGACATTCTCTACCTAAAGTCACTCACCATGAGTACCATTGTGTCATAGTTTTTCATTTTTTTGCATCGTTTTTACCATGAGTCGATGACCCCTTCCTGTGGTTGCTCCACATCTAGCCGTAATGAGTCTATAGCATCCTTCACATGTGAACAGGTATATATAACCCCTCCACCTTGCCCTTGCGCCGATGGTACCCCGCTGGAGGGTGCGGTCCCACGTCTTCACATGCACACAATATGTTGTCAATATCTATCACACACATGATCTAGATACCACTATGCTAGTACACTATATATGATTGCAACCACCAAGCATCATGCATATGTCTTTTCAAGTCCCCAGACTTGTCTTGGAGGTCGAGGCATCTTTGGATCTCCTAGGTATTCCATGCCCACATATGGATAGTACTCTAAAAGGATAGGAAGCTACCATCACCATGCAAAATTATCCTAGGTGACAAAACAACCTTTTAATACTAACTCCCTCCCCACATTATTTGGGCCATTTCCTAGAGTCACCTTGATTTGCATGGCACCACGCGAATCACCCCATGCACATACTAGAATATTCACAAGCCATTAGCTCCATCTATAATACAAAATTTTCCTTATTTTACCACCATCCATTATACTGCAAGGAGGCCCCATCAATTGTTCCATTGTTCTTCCTATCATCCATTTTCACAACATAACCTCTTTTGTCCCATCGAACACTTCCTCCTTGCTTGAATAACCATTACAGAGCTTTTGTTAAGCTATTTTTGACTCTTGAAAGAATGAAAATATCATTGAGAACGCTTCCATCCTTTTACACTCGTTAAAGTATTTGAAAAAGTGTCTATGTGGCCTCGTTTATATCCTTTTTCGTACTATGTTGACTATCAAAAGAAAAGGACCACCCTAGCACATTCCATCTAGGAAGGTTTCCCTTTGTATACCTTTATGCTTTGTCGGACATTGGGACAATAACTTACGAAAAATATCATTATGGGTTTTCTTTAAGCTCTTTTCCATCCTTCTCATCAAGAAAATATTGCTGAGCAAACTTGGTTTCGTTCATGCTCGTAAAATTATTTGAATGACCATCCAATCAATATAGGATTATCCTTTTCCAACCTAGTTGGAATACCTATGGTAAATAAGTATCTCTTTTCCCAAGGTTGGGAGAGTTCTCCTTTGTACACTTTTATACCTTTTCAGGATTAGGAGACTACATACGAAAAAGACACCACATTGGAGTCTTCTTCATGTTTTCAAACTCTAAAAATATGAAAACACCATCAATAATTTACCTTCTCGAGATCGATAAAAATACAAGAGATTGTATCATATTGATCATACTTCTATCCCTTCTTCATGCTCCATAAAATATGAATAAGGCCCACATGGTGTCTTGAGGTGCCATCACGCAAAAAAAATGTGGCAACTTTCCCCCATTGGGTCTCCTTTGTTCAGAGTACTCTGTGATGAGTCTCCCTTAGATCCTCTGGATATCACTATTCTAGTTACTTTCCCAAGTATTTCCCACTGCAGGTATATTCCCACTTTTGCAACTATGATCCCTTTCCCATGAGTTAGTATCATTTGTTTCCTAGCCATCCCTGTCATCTTACTCTGAAAAAAAGGAATTTTGAGTACCCCTTACTCCCTTTTCCCTGTTCCCCATTCAGTGTGTCAGTCCCTTGATTGTTCCACATCTTTTGGTTATCCCCCTCGCACTTCTAATCAAGGAAACATCATTTCCTTATTAGTTGCAGGTCTTCCTCTATCGGCATCAACACGTCTATTCCACAAGATAGACCCAAAGGTCCCTATATCTCGGTTTCATCCACCTCATTGATGACTTCCTTGGACCACTTGTAAGGAGTCATTAGTGCCTTTTGGGTTGGTTGTGTCTCACATTCTTGACTTCATCTTCACTATCGCACCATTGATATTTGTACAGGGTAATGTTCTATTCATTATTTGGTCGAAGACCTTGGTTGTCACCTAACTCTACCAGATTGGTGAGTCTATTTGTGGGACCCATACAGTCTCATGTCCCTTGTGATTTCTGGGCTGTGTTGGCGACAGTGTTCATAAGATTCCCATTATCATGCTTCCTTGTATCTCCAATACTTGATGCTATATATTTTACATAAGAGATTATGAATCGCAGTCATTGATTCCCTCCAATTATGTACATGTCACATACCCCAATTTTGTAAAATAATGTAATTGTTTTAATTATATTTCCTAAGACATTATTTTAAATTTAATGTAAAGTAGGAACTGATGACTCAGCAGAGTCAAAAGAAGTGGAATGTAATTCTGAATATTTTATTATTAATAAAGAAAAATTGGAGACAACAACATGGGAGAGCTATTAATAAGAGGTTACTGGTCAAACTGGTGATGGAACTAGGTGGAGGGAAAAAGACAAGTGGCAGCATCCTCAAACACTTCCTAAGTTGCAGGTGGCAACTTCCCTATAATTGGGGTCATGATCCCCCAAGAAAGAGGGATCAAAGCAGGTGGCTCAATAAATGACAACTAACCCAAAAAGACCTAGGCAATCTTTTAAAAGTACCCAATGAATAGAGATGAGGTTGCTCAGTTATTTTCCAGAGAACAATCATTCAAGTGGAATGCTATTGTAGGAAAATTCATTCGGAAAAAGGGAAAAATAGTAAGGAAGTTGTTCCGAGAGGAATGTTGCAGTAACTTGGTCTATTACAGCTTCTTAGCTGCGAGAACTTACTGATAAGTTCAGATTTGATACTGAGTTTGTAGACTGGTATTTGACTATTGTTGCATCTAGTTCCAGCGAGGGAGACCAGAGCAAGCTCGGGGGTCCTGAGGAGTTTTTGTTTGAGCGTTCTCCAGGAGTTGGTAGGGAGGAACGGCCTACCATTGTTGTTGTTGTCCAAATAGGTTCTGTCACCTAACTGTTTTTCTTTTATTAACTGTGAATGGTTGAATGTTATGTTTGTAGTTTATGCTATAAATATTTAGCTGGTCTAGTGATGAAAATGTTTTTAGATTATCAGTGATAGAATCTTTTGATGAAAAATAAGAACCCACTGTGTTTTTCCGCATTTGGGTTTACCATACCATACTCCAGCACAGGGGTAAAATTATAATAAAGATGATAGGATGAGATTGTAGAATAATAGAATGTTTCTTTATCTATTATCAGAAGAGATAATTGTTTTACTGACAGTAGCATGTGCTCATAGGAAAAACCATTTCCTTGTATAGTATTTTACTTTCAGTAATTCTATTATTTTTCTGGAACCAATAGAAAAGTATAATAATCGCTCTAGAGTAGGGTTAGATTAGATTTATCCACTGTTAAACCATACAGTTTCTTTCTTCCAGATTAGAATAATTTCACTAGTATATGTCTAATAACAAATTGAAAGTAGGAATAGTTAAATAATGATTAAATTCTACTGTCGAACCAATCTGGTCTAGATTTTATGTATGTTTAGTGAGGTAATCATTTCATTATGTTTATTCCTTTTTATTTTAGACTGAGCTCGAACAGTTTCTAGAGCTATTAATCTATCTTTCTTAAAATGTGAATGAATGTTACTATCTATGTTTATGAGAAAGACTCTAGATAGAGTTAATTAAATTCATTGTATATAAATAAATATCTTAACTAATAAGATCAACTAAATACAAAAATAAAATAAATAGTATTAGTATAAATTACACAGGAATTAAACAATAAAGTGCTATTCTTCGATGTGCTCATAAAATAAACTAAGGATATTAACATAGAGGTATTAGTACTATCAAGAAAGATAATATAGTTATTTTATTAGTAATAATATACTTGTTATTTTATGCATTATAATAATATTATTATTTTTAAACATAAAGTAGTGTTCTTATTACTTTAAGTACAATCCAGAACTAATTAGACTTTTGGTACTACAAGGTAAATAAACAGTACTTAAGAACATTATTAAAATAATAAAAAATATAAAAACCCTATATCATTGAAGGGTATAAACTATACATCAATACTTACAACTCGTATTAACAAGTAAGTCAATTTATAAACCAGGTACAGAAACCCTAATGATATCATTAACAGTAAAAATCAAATGCATACTTGAGCAGGAATTAAATAACAGAATGGCAGAATGCTCGTCTATTGAGCTTAACTTATATTATAAAATATAACTAGCAACCCTCACATTTGCAGAAACACAGCATAACTTAACAGTAATGTAAAAAGGGAAGAAGTTATTTTCTTTACTGTCAAAATTTAGGGTAAAACCCTAATCATCTAGAATATACAAGTTAAAAACTGTAAAAATCTAGTTCAATAATTTTACTCATGGCCGCACTAAAAAATTACATAAGGAGGCTTTTACAGCCTGTTCTTTTACATTAACACAGTATTATATACAAAAACAAAATGTACACTCACGGTTGAAGCCGGAGAGCCCTGTGGTAAGCTAGGGCCTTAACAAACCATGAAGAACGGCGAAACAAACAACCAAAACAACCAGAACCCATGAGGGTCTTTCAGGCCACAACGACCAACGCTTAACATCCTATAAGGGTCTATACAAAGTGGGATAGACATGGAAAGTCCAGGGCTTACCGTGGCCTTCATGTCACCGTAACCTCATACTCGCTACGCAGAAAGAGAAGAGAGACAAGTCGGGTCTGCAAATTATCATACATCGTACTATTAGATATGATTTATTAAATGAAAAGAGCTATATAAACCAAGAAACATGCTGTAAATAATAAGAACATGAACATTATTCTTACCTAAAACATAATAGAAAGATAATCTCTGATATCTAGAAACGCCACAACCAGCCCGAGAAGGAGGTATGTCTTCAGCTGCAAAGGGAAAGGCGGTACAATACTTCATCAACTACTGACAGTGGAAGTTTCCAGTTGCTCAGCTTACAAGGTAAAAACCTTGAAGCCATGTTGTTACTTATTACGAAACAAAACATAGTACCCTGTGCAATTCAAGCCATGACTCTTCGAATGGAGGAACCACCCACGTTCTGGAAACTGAAGAAGGTGGGAACAGAGCTGTTACAGTCAAGGGTTTGGGTAAGCTACTAAGGAAACTAAAAACCCAAAAGGAGATCAAGTGGCTCATGACGAACAACAACGCTATGACCCATCTTTCATTATTGCGCTTCTGAACAGGATAACAAGAGAAGAGTAATTCAAGACAGTCACAGCATTACTCATAGTGACAAGCAAAGGAAGGTTTCACAGTCAAACGACCAGAGCCAGGAGCGATGGAGAAGGAGACCAGGAAAAAGAATGACGAGTTAGGGTTAGAGGTGGCCCTTTTAACCTCATGACGCTTGGATGAAACTATGCCACGTCTCACCTTAAATAATTTGCACACGATGGGTAAATTCCCATAGTTGTCTAGGAGCAGGCACGAGGAACGAATTCATTAATCATTTGGCAAAGTTCAAAGGTTCTGCTATAGTCATCATCCGAGGTCAATCTATGATTGCAAATTGATAACAACTCATTAATATATATAAACCTTGCATTATAGATCACTATCGGCATAAAGGTTAAACAATCCATTGAATACACTATGATATACTATCATATATATGTTTGCAAATCATGTTATAATTCTATGTTCATCGTAGGCATAGTTAGTACTACGACTTATAACTTATTAACATGTTGTCTTCACATATTAAACCATTGATCAGAAATTATACTCTATCACGGGTGATAATTACATGACATAACCTTACATACAAGCTTGCAATGTGTGAATGAAAGGTTTATAAGAGTGTTATTTAGAGTTAATCCATAAACTTATAATGTCATGGTATTGTTCATGACCTCACCATCCAAGTGAATGACTATTTTGTCATTCAGCAATTACAATCTTAAATAAAATAATTTTTCTGAAATTGTTGTGGAAGGAAAATATAATACCTATGTTTAAGTGATAATAATACTTATACAAGTATATAACTCAACAAGATTATACCCTTGATTAATTTGGTAGGATTATTATTATAACTTCTCTTGCTAAGAAAGTTAATATTCCCTATAGCTTATCAATGTTTGGAAAAGAGGCGATTCCTCCATAAAGATTATAAAACCATAAAATAAAGACTAGGTTATATTTTGATCTTGAACTTGATCAAGTTGGGAGCCTCTTAATCCTATCTTATACCTTGTCATGTGCTTTTTGAATTATTAAATTTTAATCAACCTTTGGCTTAACATAAAATTATATTGTAAAGGATCATAAAGGAGGATAATAGAGTAAAGAAAAACTATGACGTTGGTCCTATTGTTCTTAATAACCTCCATGACTTTTCCATTGGTTAGAATAGTAACTTTTGGTGAAAGATACAAGAAGAAAGTAGTGACTCTTATGAAGAGACAGTTTATGCCAAAGGTAATAACCTTCACTTTAATTGATGACTTGGCAAGGTAAGCCCCAATTTTCTCTTATCTAGAATTTTTTACCAGGATAAAATAGATAGGCTATATAACAAATTTAGAGATGCATTATTTTACGAAATATAGTCCCTTAAGGGCTTGTCCCATTGTAAACCTAAAGGGGATAGGATAAAACATGTTCAATAAAATATATTTATATTATTAAAGAGAAGCTTCAGTTATGCTTAAAAACAGTTGAGGAGTGAATGAAAAACTCTATGCATCAACATTATTATAGTTTTCGTAAAAATCAACAGTAAACTCTTTTAAACTTTTGGTTCTAAATGGGAGACATTAATACATAAACTCCTTATCAGTTTACTTTTGATGTGTAACGAAATAGCATACAAATGAAATCATACTATGGATTGTGTAGCTCAGTTGCTCATACTCTGCTATAAAGAATCAGTAGAACATTTATATACATTACAACTATAATACTAAATAGTTCCGTAATCATCAAGAACCATAAATTATTACTAATAGGAAGAAGGCCAGTTATTAAATGTACCTCAACAAGCATTGGAAATAGTTTAGCATTTATATCTTACTGAGCTCTTCTTTTCCGGCAAACTTATATTGAATACTTTAGATTTGCAACCAGCAGTACCAAAACCTCTTACTTGTAGTCTGTAAGAACAGGAAACTTTCTGCATTAGCTCGAAAGCTAAGTAAGCCCAGTTTTGCATGACCATCTCACCTTGTGGACGGAAAGAAAACAAGGTCAGTAAACTGAAAAGAACTGTTCTACTGCTAAACATAACCAACAGATAATTTCAATTAAGGAATGTGGTAATTTATAACTAATTAAATGATTATTTAACTGCATTTATGTTAATGATATGCATTTTAAAAAAAAAATTAATTTTTTGGAAATTTGGGGTTTTGACATGTGGTATCAGAGCATGGTTCAAATACTAGGCCTTGATGCGGCCCAACTAGTTTCCATACAACAGTAAAATAATGTACTAACCTATATTCTGTTTTATGTAAAGAACATAAAATTTCTTTTTCTGAATCTAATAGGTAGGTATGGAGAAGCTAGGAGAATATTCTCAGGAGGAGTCTCCAAACACCGAGACAAGACAATTGTTGAGAGAACCTATGTTAGAAGAGGTAACTTCTCACTCCTCAGAGTTGATGCAGACTATAAAGGATTTGAAGACTGAAATGGAGTCAATCAAGAAGGACAATGAGAAGATTTTGAAGACTTCAGGAAGAGTTGAACCAAATTTTGATGGAAAAATTCTAGACTGAAGGGAGGAGCAAAAGATCTGAATCTGAGGAAGCTAGCCATCAGAAAGGATCTAAAAAGATGAAGTTGGTAAAAGATGAAAGCATTTCATCATCTGAAGGGTTTAGGGAACAACAAAGCTACCACACTACTAGTGACAGTAGTGAGGTTGAGTTGTATGACAGAAAGAAGAAGTATAGACCATATGAAGAGATTTCTGGGGATTTTAAAAAGATAAAGCCCCCAACTTTCAACGGAGAGACCAAAAAAGGGGAAGAAGCAGAGTCCTGGTTATCCGGGATGAGGAAGTATTTTCAGATATACAACTATTCAAATCAGTTGAAGGAAAGAATGGCAATCTATAATCTCTCTGGAAAAGTGGACATATCGTGGCAAGATCTGAAAAGAGTCAAGGGTATCAAGGAAAAAGAAGTTAATTGGAGTACCTTTAAAAGGTACTTCAAGAAGAAATTTCTGTCCGAACAATATTATGAAGAAAGAGCTAAAGAATTTTACGAATTGAAGTTAGGTTCCATGACTATGAAGGATTTAAACAGTAAATTCTTAAGCCTGCTGAGGTATGTACCTTACCTAGTAGACGAGAAACCTAAAGTGCAGTGGTTTCTCAGTTGTCTACCATACCACATCAAGGACAGAATTGAGTATGATAACCTGAAGACTCTGGAAGAAGCCATGAGGAAGGAAAATTTATGTTTTGAACAGAACAAGAAGAAAGAAGGTATAGCCAACTGGAAGGCTAAAAAGAACAACAATAATCCTGAGTTTAAGAAGAAATAATTTGTACCCTATAAGAATTTCAAGAATAATAAGAACATAAATTATTCTAATAGTAAGAATTTCTAGGGAAATAGAAACGGTGCTTCCAATAATTCCAATGACTTTAAGGGAAAGGAAGTTGCAAACAATCATGGGAATTTCACTAAGAGTTTTGAACAAAAGGAGCTTGTTAAGTGCTGGTAATGTAATGGCCCGCACTATGCCTCAGTCTGCCCAAACCGAAAAAATTCAGTTAGCAATATTCACACTGTGCAAGAGGAAATGACTGTTGGAGAACTTGCCAGGACTATGCCCAGAATAAATGCAGCATTGGAGAACCGCCAAGCTGACTATCATACTTCCATGGTGGAAGTGGAAGGTATGGTTAATCAAACCCCTGTAACCATCTTAATTGATCCAGGATCTAGTCTTAGTTACATTGCACCGCAGATAGTGGAAAAATGTAAATTGTTTGTAGATAAATTTGATAACTCCTGGTTGGTTCAATTAGCCACTGGGGAAAAAAGGAAAGTAACCTGTTATGTGAAAGAATGTGCTTTACTTATGGATGATTTTAAAACTACAGTTAAGCTTAATGTGTTTCCACTTGGCTCGTATGATTTACTGATTGGTATGGATTGGTTAGAGCAGCATAAGGTAGTTTTAAACTGTTATGATAAAACCTTTACGTGCATAAATAATAATGAACAACCAGTAAAGGTGAAGGGTATTCCTAGGAAAACTGTAATTAGGCAGATTTCTGCTTTACAACTTAAAAGAGCAGTCAAAAAAGGGTGTAAAGCCTATGCTGTAACTATTACAGATGAGGCAAGTAAGTCTGAAATGGATAAGTTAAAAATAGAAGATATTCCTGTTTTAAATGAATTTACTGATTTTTTCCCAGAAGAAATTCCAGGATTACCTCCTAGGAGGGAACTGGATTTCACTATTGAGTTGGTGCCAGGTGTTGTACCTAGCTCGAAGGCTCTGTATCATATGAATATCTTAGAACTTAATGAGCTAAAATCATAGTTAAAAGAGTTAATAGATAAGAAGTACATTCGACCTAGTGTGTCCCCTTGGGGAGCACCGGTCATCTTTTTCAAAAATAAAGATGGGACTATGCGATTATGCATAGACTACCATCAACTAAACAAGATGACTATTAAAAACAGATATCCATTGCCCCGCATAGATGATCTATTTGATGAGCTGCGTGGAGCCATGGTGTTCTCAAAGATAGACCTGAGATCAGGATATCATCAAGTAAGAATTAAAGATGAAGATATCTTTAAGGCAGCCTTCAGAACAAGGTATGGACACTATGAGTTTGTCGTAATGCCATTTAGGCTTACCAATGCTCTAGCTGTCTTTATGTGCTTAATGAATAATATAATGCATAAATACTTAGATAAATTTGTTGTCGTGTTTATCGATGACATATTAATTTACTCTAAAACTGAAGCAGAACATAAAGAACACCTAAGGATAGTTTTACAAGAGTTGCGAGAGAAACAACTCTTCACAAAGTTTAGCAAGTGTGACTTCTTTAAAGATGAAATCTAGTACTTAGGTCACGTAGTGACTAAAGAAGGGATTTCAGTTGATCTTGAAAATATTCGAGCAATTGAAGATTGGCCAGTTCCAAAGGACATAACAGATGTTAGGTCATTTATGGGAATTACCGGTTATTACCGGAGATTTATTGAAGGATTTTCAACAATAGCTAACCCGATCACTTCTTTGAAAAAGAAAGGCAATAAATTCGATTGGAACTTAAAGTGTGAAGAAAGTTTTAAGAAATTAAAAACCTTATTAACAAGTGCACCTATTCTAAGAATAGCAGATCCTAATAAGGATTTCAAGGTATGCACAGATTCCTGTAATGATAGTTTAGGCGGTGTGCTGACTCAAGACAGACATGTCATTGCCTATGAGTCCAGAAAGTTAAAAATCCATGAAAAGAATTACGTGACTTATGATCTAGAACTTGCGGCTGTTATACATGCTTTAAAAATGTGGCGACATCATTTAATAGGCAGAAAATTTATTTTAATGACTGATAATAAAGGCCTGAAATACCTTTTAGATCAGCCCAACTTAAATGCAAGATAAGCAAGGTGGTTAGCCTTCTTGAGTGAATATGATTTTGAAATCCAACACATAAAGGGGAAGAAAAATAAGGTGGCTGATGCGTTAAGCAGAAACACAAAGTTGAATTTTACAACAGCAATTAGCACTTATGTGTTGATGTATATGTAACTTTGGAATGTATTCTTATATGTATCTTATGTATTGTAACCCGATGTTTATTCCGGGATGTTCCTATTATGTATTTGAGTCATGTGATCATACCCCTATGTTCCGATCAGGAATATTAATAATGTAAACAAGTCATATCAAGTCATTAGGTAAGTCCCCACAGTTTCGGGGCACTTGAGTTATTATACACTAATTAAGGTGTAGGCTCGAGTAATAAATGTTAGGTTGAGCCTACATGTGAAAATGCAATTCAAGTGAACGAAAGAATATAAATAGAGAGTGAGAGTCTCTCTATTTAACACTTGTACAACACATCACTTTCTCTCTCAAGTGTGGCGCACTAGTGAAGAAGGAAAGTACCGGGACAAGAAGTCTACTGCTGTTGGGGAGATCTCTTACTATTTTGGTGCTGATTCTTTCTCTAATGAAGTTGCAGGTTTTTCTCCTTTATGGTTTCCCCAAGAAAAACTCTTTGTGTCTCTTGTCTCTTGTGATGTGCTTATGTTTTATTGCTGTGCTTGTTATTCTCTCAGTGAAAAGATCCTAAGATCATAATGCTAGCTTAAATGTTGAAAAACTAACATGGTATCAGAGCTAACCTGAGAAGAAGACATTGTGTAGCTATAGGAACTAGGGCTTCCTATTTTTTGGATCTTCCTCCAAATATTTTCAGCAAAAGTATGCTAGGATGACTCTCCATTGAAGGGTGCATCTTTCTGTCGATGCGTAATTCAATTTCAAGCATTTTTAGTTTTGATGTGGAAATTAGGGCTTTCTACAGAAGAGAAATTTTTGAGTGATACCAGCATAGGATTGTTCTTCTCATCAAAACCAAAGTTTAGAGACCTGGATCAAGAAATTTGGTTGGGTAAATCTCCAGGAAAGTCAAACCCTAGTTTGAACCCGAGCTAGAGAAACCCTAAATACTAACACTGCTAAGTTTTGGTACAGTCGCTATATTCTGAGGTTGACGAAGTCTTAGAAGCTGAAAATTGCAGGGGCCAAATATAAAATCATGATAAATCCTTTATCCAAAAATAAGACTCAGATTCACTGTACTACAGGAGATATGATCTCTCCAAGTTAGGGTTCCAGCCTCTTCTAGAATTCATCCCTAAATAGGACATCTGGGGCGATCTGCAATATCTTGGGATACAGAGGTCCAAATGGAATTAATGAAGATATTACAGAAAGGGAATAGACAGTACCTTCATTGGTCTGAATATCAGACTCAGAAGATGAACCAGTGACACGTGGCATGCTGTACAACTTTGTTGTTCTGAACAGTCCTGTAACAGGTCACCTTGGGAAAAGGATCATAAATCCCAAATGGTGAAACACATTATGATGAAACCTATGGTGTTGGATCAGTAACATGCTAGGTTACCTCAGTACAAAATTTCAGATACATAGGAGGATAAATTTCATAGATATCACAGAAACAGTAACAGGCATTTCTGCAGAAGAAATCAGAAAATTAGGGCTTCCTGTTCCGGGAGCTTCCCTCCACTGTTTTCAGAAAAGGAGTACATTGGATAGCTCCATTTGAAGAGATATATATTTTGGTCCAATCATATCTGAAATATTCCAAGTTTTGGAAATTAGGGTTTCTGTGACAAACCCTAGATCAGCGAACTCTGGGACAAGGATGGACACCTCAAATTGGTAAGATCTAATCCTTTGCTATTTCCAGTTGAGGTTCTCATTTCAATATGATATATCACATCAGCTTGATGATAAGCTTGGTGAAGTTGACAACTTCCAAGCCTAGAAGTATATGATCTCTTTGAAGGAAATGGATTGGACACCTACATGAGTATAGAGGTTCCAGTTTCAGAGGGAGACGAGGTTAGAAGCCTTTCACAAGAAGAACTTGGTCAAGGCCAAAGAAGACATCATGCTCATGCTGCAGAGGATGATGAACCATCCAGAAAGAGATCCATATATGAAAGTGAAGATTCTTCAAGCGAGGATGAATATGTTCTGATATCAGCTCTCACAAGTAACATTACTCATGGAAGTGATGATTGGCTTATAGATAGTGGGGCTTCCAAACATATGACGGGATTCAAGGAATCCTTTGTAAGACTATCAGAACATGAATCACCTCACAAGGTGAAACTAGGAGATAACTACCAATATCGAATAAAAGGTAGTGGGGAATCTTCATACAAGCTAGACTCTGGTAAGTCTCTAACAATGAAAGAAGTATTGTTTGTTCAAGGACTCAAGAAGAACCTTCTCTCCATCTCAGCATTGATGCAAAAGGAATGCGGGTTGCATTCATAGATGGTCAAGTCATCATGTGGCGAAAAAGGAAAGACTATCGATGATGCGGCAGTGATTGGAGAACAAGAAGGAGGTTTGTACAAATTGAAGGGCCATCCAGAACAAGCCTTGATCCATGACATAGTAAAGCCAAATGAGCTTTGGCATAGAAGGCTTGCACATGTGCATTACAGAGCACTACCTATTGCAAGCAAAGCTATTTGAGGGGAAGAACAAAAATCAGAATATGACCTAAAGAAAATAGTTGAAGAATGTGAAGATCTAGAATGCAGAGACCATACAGTCATAAGAGTCTCTCAAATAAAAGAACAACTTGAAGTGGTAAAAGAAGAAGTGAAGAATGCAGAAGTGGTGATGGCCACCTTGAATGGTGTCCCAGGATCATGGGATTCATTCATGTGAGGAATGTGTGCCAGAAGGAAGGGATTACTTTCAGCAGACTTTGGGAAGAAGAAGAAGCTTGAATCATAAGAAGAGAAGAGAACATGGGATCAACTGAAGATCAAGATCTCGCCATCCAAAGAAGATCCCTCAAGCAATGAGGAATATGAAGAACTCAACTCTTGAAGAATTTCTTATCCTCCTTGTCATTTGGATAAGAAACGATGCTACCATGAATGAAGAAGACGATGAAGCTGAAGGATCAAGAACCAGTCTACCCACAAAACAAATAAAGATAAATATTCAATTGTCATTTCATGATATTGTTTTGTTATGCATTTGTTTATATTTAGTTATTGTATTATGCATGATAGGATGTTTGCACTAATGACAGTATACTACTAATATGCATGTGATGGGTAAGTAGCTCATGGTGCTATACAAATTCTCCATTGCTACTTATCTAGAATGAAACCTCTTTGCTGACATATTGGATTAGTGCACAATCTCAATGTTGTCCTGGTAGAGATGGAAGGAATCTAGAAAGTTTCAGTGAGATATGGATGAATGTTGTATTGGCTAAAGTAGTTGCATGATCATATATTTATGCATAAGTATTTTCCAGTATGAATATTCCTTATGAAATGTTATAACCATACAATTTCATTTGACTTGTAGGAAATATCGCATACAAGCAAAGAAGAATGAAGACTTGTTCTGAAGAGCAAGTGACGACATTTCAAAACGAAGAATAATGTGACGAGTGCAGTGACATCATTGATGCAGAACCTTCCAGCCACCAAGAAGAAAGGGAAGACCAGTTCAAGAAGAATGATGTCAGGGCACAGTATCGAGACCTGAAGAGAAGTTCATAGTTTTATCATGCAGTAGATGGAAACATCGTGGGATACAAAGAAAGATTCATAGCACGAGGCTTCTCACAAAAGAAGGCCTAGACTAAGAAGAGACATTTGTAGCTAGTAAGAGCTTAAACACATACATGATGAGCCTGATGAAGATCTTAACCTTTGCTACAAGGTTGAAGATGCAAGTCTATACACTAGATGGATACATAGAATATTAGTAGAATAGGAAGCTACTTGTCACTCTAGTAGAGAATGTTTTCAATGCATAGAGCACAGAAGACAGAGGGAGTATGATGCTCCGCTTCAGAGGGAGTGACTACAGAATATATTGAGGTTCGACATGGTACAACATGATGGGAAGATTACTAATGACTCTAGGATTTACTAAGAGTAAAGAGGATTCCAAACTTTGCTTCAAGGTTGAAGACAGAAGACCAGTGATACTCCTGTTATGTGTCGATGCACTATTGTTCTAGGTATGGAGGTGTGGCAGAGTGCAGATGGAATATTCCTTGGACAAAGGAAGGATGCAGTAGAGATCCTGAAGAGGTTCAAGATGATGGACTGCATGACCACACCTATGGCATCGAACATGAAGCTATTAAGTGATGCTTCATCAGAGACGGTTGATGCTACGATGTATAGTCAGATGATTGGGTCCTTGATGTACCTGAGACTAGATACTTGCCTTGCTGTGAAAATGGACTCAAGTACGATGCGAATCAAAAGATTAACCTGGAAGGTTATGTTGATTCAGATTGGGCAGGCAGTGCCATCGACAGGAAAAGTACTTCGGGATGTTGCTTCAGTATTGGATCAGGTGTGATCTCTTGGTTTAGTAGGAAGCAATCCTGTGTGGCACTGAGTACAGCTGAAGCAGAGTATGTCGCAGCTTGTTCAGCTAGTTGTGAGGTAGTATGGTTGCGGAAACTACTGTCTAATATATTTGATCTCCAGTTATATGCTACTTGTATACATTGTGACAACTAGAGTTGCGTGAAGTTGTCAGAGAATCCAGTGTTTCATGACAGGTCGAAGCATATCGAGATCAAGTATCACTATATCAAGGATATGGTGCAGCGAGGAGCAGTGAAGCTCCTGTATGTTGCAACGGAGGAACATATAGCTGATGTATTGACGAAGCCATTGGCTAGGCTGAAGTTCAAGTACTTCAGAGAGAGACTAGGTGTTCTCTAGATTGAGGCTTCCTCCTAGAGAAAGTGATGAGACCCATAGCCATTCTGACATGGTGAGAGGATTGGTTCCTTCCATGGTCAGATGTAAGGGCTGAGCCATTCTGTCATGGTGAGAGAGTTTCTCCCTTCCATGTTAGATATGAGTGCTATCCATTCTATCGAGCAGGACAAATGTAAGGGAAATTGCCATTCTAGGAATGGAGGCACCTGGTCAGTTACCAGGATCACTCAGTGTAGGACTGAGTAGCCATTCTGATGTGATAGAGGGATGTGTTCCCACTTGATCAGATGTAAGGTCTGAACCATTATGTTCATGGCTAAAGGATTAAGTTCATTCCATGTCAGATGTGCGTGTTGGCCATTTCGACGAGTAGGTTGGATGTAAGGGCAATTGCCATTCTCTAGGAGAATGGAGGTGCCTGGTCAGTTACCAGGTAGCTCAGTCGAGGATTGGGGGCCATTCTGATATGATTGCTGGGATGTGTTCCCTCATGATCAGATATGAGTGCATGCCCTTCCATCATTGTGAGCAGGATGTGTTCCCGCCTGGATGGATGTAAGTGTTGAGCCTTTCCACAGATGATAGTAGGTGTGTCCTATCATGCTGGTGGATGTGAGTGCTGTGCATTTTCACAGATGATAGTAGGTGTGTCTTATCATGCTGGTGATTGTAAGTGCAGAGCCTTTTCACAGATGGTAGTAGGTGAGTCCTAGCATGCTGGTGATTGTAAGTGCTGAGCCTTTCCATAGATGGTAGTAGGTGTGTCCTACCATACTGGTGGATGTGAGCACTGTGCCTTTCCACAGATGATAGTAGGTGTGTCCTATCATGCTGGTGGTTGTAAGTGCTGAGCCATTTCACAGATGATAGTAGGTGTGTCCTATCATGCTGGTGAATGTGAGTGCTGGGCCTTTCTGATGTGATTATAGGATTGGTTCTTATATGATCAGATGTGAGTGCTGGGCGTGCCTTTCTGACGAGTAGGTCAGATGTAATTGCTGGGCGAAGACCTACATGAGGGTAGGCCTACAACCAACATAAAAAAGGGATGGCTCTGTAGAAATTTCTGTGACGAGAAGAATCATGAGATAGAACCAGTGTTGATCCAGATCGAGTGATGATCCAGATCTAGTAATGATGATCTAGTAGTAATCATCCAGATCGAGTGATGATCCAGATCCAGTCCAGTGATGATGATCCAGTTCAAGAGATGATCCAGATCCAGTGATGATGTTTGATGATGATCCAGATCGAGAGATGATCCAGATCCAGTGATGATGTTCGATGATGATCCAGATCGAGAGATGATCCAGATCCGAAGCTGACTTGAAGACGAAGATGACTAGAAGATGAGATGATCCAGCTGATACAGAGAAGAAGACCAATGCTGAAAATTGTGTCGAAAGAATACCTTCCTAGTTAAGAGGGAGTGTTGATGTATATGTAACTTCAGAATGTATTCTTCTATGTATCTTATGTATTATAACCCGATGTTTATTCCGGGATGTTCCTATTATGTATTTGAGTCATGTGATCATACCCAGATGTTCCGATCGGGAAGATTAATAATGTAAACAAGTCATATCAAGTCATTAGGTAAGTCCCCACAGTTTCCGGGAACTTGAGTTATTATACACTAATTAAGGTGTAGGCTCGAGTAATAATTGTTAGGTTGAGCCTACGTGTGAAAATGCAATTCAAGTGAACGGAAGAATATAAATAGAGAGTGAGAGTCTCTCTATTTATCACTTGTACAACACATCACTTGCTCTCTCAAGTGTGGTGCACTAGTGAAGAAGGAAATTACCGGGACAAGAAGTCTACTGCTGTTGGGAAGATCTCTTACTGTTTTGGTGCTGATTCTTTCTCTAAGGAAGTTGTGGGGTTTTCTCCTTTATGGTTTCCCCGAGGAAAACTCTTTGTGTCTCTTGTCTCTTGTGATGTGCTTATGTTTTATTGCTGTGCTTTTTATTCTCTCAGTGAAAATATCCTAAGATCATAATGCTAGCTTAAATGTTGAAAAACTAACATTATGCTTCTAATTTAAATGAACAACTTACTGAAGGGGTAAAACTGGATGAAATTTATCGAAAATTACAAGTTACAACTAAAGAAGAACCTACAAAAAGTTTAATAAAAGGTTATAGTCTAAATAAAGATGGATTTTTATTATTTAAGGACAAACTGTATGTGCCTAATGTGCCTAAGGTCAAGTTGTTGATTCTGGACGAAGTCCATAAAACACCTTACTCAGGACATCTAGGTTACCAAAAGACTATAAACATGGTAAGAAAAGAATATTTCTGGCCTAATATGAAATCTGAAGTAGCTGAGTACATTTCTAGATGTTTGGACTGTCAACAAGTGAAAACAGAACACCAACATCCCGCTGGTTTACTGCAAACTTTACCTATTCCTAGTTGGAAATGGGAAGTAATCCGCTTAGATTTTATTACTGGACTACCCAGAAATCAGAATCAAAATGATTCTATTATGGTGGTGGTTGACAAGTTAAGTAAAACAACACATTTCATTCATGTCAAAACTACTTACAAGGCTTCCAACATAGCTGACATATTCTTAAAGAAGATTTTTTTATTACATGGAATGCCGAAGGTTATCATCTCAGATAGGGATCCTAAATTCACAGGAAATTTCTGGAATTCCTTGTTTAAGGGATTAAACACAACACTGAATTTCAGCACCTCCTTCCATCCTCAGAAAGATGGACAGACTGGAAGAGTGAATTAGGTGCTGGAATATTTTGTTAAGGATGTATGTTAAAGATCGGCCAGGTAAGTGAGAAGACTACTTGAATTTAGTAGAGTTTGCATATAATAACAACTATCAGTCATTAGCTAAGTTTAGTCCATTTGAAATTTTGTATGGACGTAAATGCAACACTCCTATCTCCTGGAATAATCTAGTAGATAGATTAGTGTTAGGACTGGAATTATTAAAAGAAATGGAAGAGATTGTGAAGCAAGTGCAAGAAAATTTGAAGGTGTCCCGGGATCGGCAAAAGAGCCAAGCAAACTTAAAAAGAACTCCCAAAGAGTTCCAGGTAGGTGAGCACGTATTTATAAAGGTAAGACCAAAGAAAAGCTCCCTAAGACTGGGGAGTTGTGCAAAACTAGCACCACGTTATTGTGGTCCGTTTGAAATTTTATCTAGAATTGGTCAAGTTGCATATCAGCTAGCGTTACCACCTAACTTGAAAGTGCATAATGTTTTCCATATCTCCGTTTTAAAAAAATATGTTCATGATGCTACTCATGTGGTTGATTGGAATGTTGCACAGGTGGAACCAGAAGGAGAAATTCTTGTGGAAATGGACTGTATCCTCGAGCGGAGGGAAATTACTTTGCGGAACCGCACCATTGGACAGGTGAAGATGCAATGGAAGCACCTTAGTCCTGAAGAGGCTACCTGGGAATTGGAAAGTAAGATGTGGGAATCATAACCGAATCTGTTCCAGGAGGTTGCAGAGGATGAAGAATAAGTAACATCGAGGACGATGTTACATTTTAAGGGGGTTTGTATGTCACATACCCCAATTTTGTAAAATAATGTAACTGTTTTAATTATATTTCCTAAGACATTATGTTAAATTTAATGTAAAGTAGGAACTGATGACTCAGCAAAGTCAAAAGAAGTGGAATGTAATTCTGAATATTTTATTATTAATAAATAAAAATTGGAGACAACAGCATGGGAGAGCTGTTAATAAGACGTTACTGGTCAAACTCGTGGATGGAACTAGGTGGAGGGAAAAAGACAAGTGGCAGCATCCTCAAACACTTCATAAGTTGCAGGTGGCAACTTCCCTATAATTGGGGTCATGATCCCCCAAGAAAGTGGGATCAGAGCAGGTGGCTCAATAAATGACAACTAACCCAAAAAGACCTAGGCAATCTTTTAAAAGTACCCAATGAATAGAGCTAAGGTTCCTCAGTTATTTTCAAGAGAACAATCATTCAGGTGGAATGCTATTGTAGGAAAATTCATTGGGAAAAAAGGAAAAACAGTAAGGAAGTTATTCTGAGAGGAATGCTGCAGTAACTTGGTCTATTACAGCTTGTTAGCTGGGATAACTTACTGATAAGTTCAGATTTGATACTGAGTTTGTAGACTGGTATTTGACTATTGCTGCATCTAGTTCCTTCCAGGGAGGCCATAGCAAGCTCGGGGGTCCTGAGGAGTCGCTGTTTGAGTGCTCTCTAGGAGTTGGTAGGGAGGAACGGCCTCCCATTGCTGTTGTTGTCCAAACAGGTTCTGTCACCTAACTATTTTTGTTTTATTAAATGTGAATGGTTGAATGTTATGTTTGTAGTTTATGCTATAAAGATTTAGTTGGTTTAGTGATGAAAATGTTTTTAGATTATCAGTGATAGAATATTTTGATGAAAAAGAAGAACCCATTGTGTTTTTCCTCATCTCGGTTTACCAGACCGTACTCCAGCACAGGGGTAAAATTATAATAAAGATGATAGGATGAGATTGTAGAATAGTATATTGTTTCTTTATCTATTATCAGAAGAGATAATTGTTTTACTGACAGTAGCATGTGCTCATAGGCAAAACCATTTCCTTGTATAGAATTTTACTTTCAGTAATTCTATTATTTTTCTGGAACCAATAGAAGAGTATAATAATCGCTCTAGAGTAGGGTTAGATTAGATTTATCCACTGTTAAACCATACAGTTTCTTTCTTCCAGATTAGAATAATTTCACTAGTATATGTCTAATAACAAACTGAAAGTAGGAATAGTTAAATAATGATTAAATTCTACTGTCTAACCAATCTGGTCTATATTTTATGTATGTTTAGTGAGGTAATCATTTCATTATGTTTATTCCTTTTTATTTTAGACTGAGCTCGAACAGTTTCTAGAGCTGTTAGCCTATCTTTCTTAAAATGTGAATGAATGTTACTATCTATGTTTATGAGATAGACTCTAGATAGAGTTAATAAAATTCCTTGTATATAAATAAATATCTTAACTAATAAGATAAACTAAATACAAAAATAAAATAGATAGTATTAGTATAAATTACACAGGAATTAAACAATTAAGTGCTATTCTTTGATGTGCTCATAAAATAAACTAAGGATATTAACATAGAGGTATTAGTACTATCAAGAAAGATAATATAGTTATTTTATTAGTAATAATATACTTGTTATTTTATGGATTATAATAATATTATTATTTTAAACATAAAGTAGTGTTCTTATTACTTTAAGTACAATCCAAAACTAATTAGACTTTTTGTACTACAAGGTAAATAAACAGTACTTAAGAACATTATTAAAATAATTAAAAATATAAAAACCCTATATCATTGAAGGGTATAAACTATACATCAATACTTACAACTCGTATTAACAAGTAAGTCAATTTATAAACCAGGTACAGAAACCCTAATGATATCATTAACAGTAAAAATCAAATGCATACTTGAGCAGGAATTAAATAACTGAATGGCAGAATGCTCGTCTATCGAGCTTAACTTATATTATAAAATATAACTAGTAACCCTCACATTTTCGGAAACAAAGCATAACTTAGCAGTAATGTAAAAAGGGAAGAAGTTATTTTCTTTACTATCAAAATTTAGGGTAAAACCCTAATCATCCAGAATATACAAGTTAAAAACTGTAAAAATCCAGTTCAATAATTTTACTCATGATTGCACCAAAAACTTACATAGGGAGGCTTTTACAGCCTGTTCTTTTACATTAACACGGTATTATATACAAAAACAAAATGTACACTCACGGCCGAAGCCAAAGAGCCTTGCGGTAAGCTAGGGTTTTAACAAACCATGAAGAAGGGTGAAACAAACAACCAAAACAACCAGAACCCATGAGGGTCTTTTAGGCCGCAACAACCAACCCTTCACATCCTATAAGGGTCTGCACAAAGTGGGACAACCATGGAAAGTCTAGGGCTTACCGTGGCCTTCATGTCGCTGTAACCTCATACTCGCTACACAGAAAGAGAAGAGAGACAAGTCGGGTCTGAAAATTATCATACATCCTACTGTTAGATATGATTTATTAAATGCAAAGAGTTATATAAACCAAGAAACGTGCTGTAAATAATAAGAACACGAACATTATTCTTACCTCAAACATAATATAAAGATAATCTCTGATAGCTAGTAACGTCGCAACCAGCCTGAGAAGAAGGTATGTCTTCAGTTGCAAAGGGAACGACGGTACAATACTTCATCAACTACTGACAGCGGAAGGTTCCAGTTGCTTAGCTTACAAGGTAAAAACCCTGAATCCATGCTGTTACTTATTATGAAACAAACCATATTACCCTGTGCAATTCAAGCCACGACTCTCAGAATGGAGGAACCACCCACGTTCTGGAAACTGAAAAAGCTAGGAAGGGAGCTGTTACAGTCGATGGTTTGGGTAAGCTACTAAGGAAACTAAAAACCCGAAAGGAGATCAAGTGGCTCACGACGAACAACAACGCTATGACCCAGCCTTCATTATTGCGCTTTCGAACAGGCTAACAAGAGAAGAGTAATTCAAGACAATCACAGCATTACTCACAGTGGCAAGCAAAGGAAGGTTTCACAGTCAAACGACCGAAGCCGAGAGCGATAGAGCAGGATACCAGGAAAAAGAATGACGAGTTAGGGTTATAGGTGGCCCTTTTAACCTCACGACACTTGGCTGAAACTATGCCACGTCTCACCTTAAATAATTTGCACACGGTGAGTAAATTCCCATAGTTGTCCAGGAGCAAGCACGAGGAACGACTTCGTTAATCATTTGGAAAAGTTCAAAGGTTCTACTATAGTCATCAACCGAGGTCAACCTATGATTTCACATTGATAACAACTCGTTAATATATATAAACCTTGCATTATAGATTACTATCGGCGTAAAGGTTAAACAATCCATTGAATACATTATGATATACTATCATATATATGTTTGCAACTCATGTTATAATTCTATGTTCATCGTAGGCATAGTTAGTACTACGACTTATAACTTATTAACATGTTGTCTTCACATATTAAACCATTGATCAGAAATTATACTCTATCACGGGTGATAATTACATGACATAACCTTACATACAAGCTTGGAATGTGTGAATGAAAGGTTTATAAGAGTGTTCTTTAGAGTTAATCCATAAACTTATAATGTCATGGTCTTGTTCATGACCTCACCATCCAAGTGAATGACTATTTTTTCATTCAGCAATTACAATCTTAAATAAAATAAGTTTTGTGAAATTGTTGTGGAAGGAAAATATAATACCTATGTTTAAGTGATAATAATACTTATACAAGTATATAACTCAACAAGATTATACCCTTGATTATTATGGTAGGATTATTATTATAACTTCTCTTGCTAAGAAAGTTAATATTCCCTATAGCTTATCAATGTTTGGAAAAGAGGTGATTCCTCTATAAAGATTATAAAACCATAAAATAAAGACTAGGTTATATTTTGATCTTGAACTTGATCAAGTCAGGAGCCTCTTAATCCTATCTTATACCTTGTCATGTGCTTTTTGAATTATTGAAGTTTAATCAACCTTTGGCTTAACATAAAATTATATTGTAAAGGATCATAAAGGAGGATAATGGAGTAAAGAAAAACTATGACATTGGTCCTATTGTTCTTAATAACCTCCATGACTTTTCCATTGGTTAGAATAGTAACTTTTGGTGAAAGATACAAGAAGAAAGTAGTGACTCTTATGAAGAGACAGTTTATGCCCAAGGTAATAACCTTCACTTTAATTGATGATTTGGCAAGGTAAGCCACAATTTTCTCTTATCTAGAAGTTTTTACGAGGATAAAATAGATAGGCTATATAACAAATTTAGAGATGCATTCTTTTATGAAATATAGTCCCTTAAGGGCTTTTCCCATTGTAAACCTAAAGGGGATAGGATAAAACCTGTTCAGTAAAATATATTTATATTATTAAAGAGAAGCTTCAGTTATGCTTGAAAATAGTTGAGGAGTGAATGAAAAACTCTATGCATCAACATTATTATAGTTTTCGTAAAAATCAATAGTAAACTCTTTTAAACTTTTGGTTCGAAATGGGAGACATTAATACATAAACTCCTTATCAGTTTACTTTTAATGTGTAACGAAATAGCATACAAATGAAATCATACTATGGATTGTGTAGCTCAGTTGCTCATACTCTGCTATAAAGAATTGGTAGAACATTTATATACATTACAACTATAAGACTAAATAGTCCCATAATCATCAATAACCATAAATTATTACTAATAGGAAGAAGGCCAGTTATTAAATGTACCTCAACAAGCATCGGAAATTGTTTAGCATTTATTTCTTACTAAGCTCTTCTTTTGCGGGGAACTTATATTGAATACTTTAGATTTGCGACCAACAGCACCAAAACCTCTTACCTGTAGTCTGTAAGAATAGGAAACTTTCTGCATTAGCTCAAAATCTATGTAAGCCCATTTTTGCATGACCGTCTCACCTTGTGGGTGAAAAGAAAACAAAGTCAGTAAATTGAAAAGAACTGTTCTACTGCTAAACATAACCAACAGATAATTCAATTAAGGAATGTGGTAATTTATAACTAATTAAATGATTAGTTAACTGCATTTATGTTAATGATATGCATTTAAAAAAAAAAAAAAAAATTCAGAAATTTGGGGTTTTGACAGTACACCTCTAGATCCAACAGAGCATCAATTGTGATGATATTGCATTCTATGAGAATGCCATTGTTCTTATGTATCAGTTCTTTAAATTAGTTTATGTATTCAGCCTCCCATTGAGGCCACCATTATGTATCATTAGTTGTATATGTATTGGTCGACTCTCATTATTTGATACTAGATCCCCATTATTTATTCTTTCAAACATTTTTAAGAGCATGGATGTTCCCTCCTCATCCATATACATGTCAGACACTATATGTATCTTATCCATTTTTGAGAAGTAATACAAAACTGAAAGCCACCATAGTTCTAATGAGGAAACTCCCATCCTCCGCAGTCCTCTCCAGTCTCTCCACTGTTGTCACCATTTTCCCATGATCCTTTGATGTCTATCGGCCATATGATGAGTTACTAACGTCACACATTAGAAGGAAATATGTTAACATAAAAAATTGTTTACCTATCTCTCTATGGTCTAAACCATAATCATAAATCATACTCCCACAATTATTTACTCCATTTTGACTTTCACAATTGTATCTCCACTAATATGGTCCAAAACATCATTATTCCTTCGACATAAATGAAGGGAAGATGAGCATTTATTTTGATTTATCCCCACTCTCTCCAAAAAAGGGTAAAAATACCATAGGTAAATACCATGGACAATAAGATAGCATGGGTCAAAAACCCTAGGACCATCCTATAAATACGTTGTGAAGGTCTCCTCCAAAACATTCTTTTCCATTTTCTCTCAGTCACACTATTCACATTTTCTGTCATTATTCCCATATTTTGCCACGCCATTCCCCACACTATACATTGAGTTCACTCCGTACCCATTTGTATGCATTCCCCCATTTGACAACCATTTTTGGAAGAGACTATAGACCCAAACCGTGGAGCCACGGAACCACTTCCGAGGATGACTAGGGTGGCCCACTTTCATAAAAGGTATTTTTGTTCTTGTTATGCATTAGTTCGTTTTACATATTTGAAAAAACGCTAAAAAAAATTGTTATCATTGTCTTGTTTCATTTTCTTATCATTGGACTCTACCTTATGCTATGGGCGAGCAAAGGTTGGTGCTTTTGCACGTAGTAGGGAAGAAATCCCCGCCAGACCTGGGAAGGCTCAAGGGAGATTTAAAAATTTTGGACGAAGTTATTTGATATCTCAATATCATGGAGAGAATTAGTGTTTCATGAAACAATCTTACATATTTGAGATAAACATGCCCATGATTATGTTAGTAAATTTTTATTTGGCAACAATAACTTCAACCTGTCATAATATTGATATTTATTTTGGAGCATTAATTGACATGTATGGTTGTTTTTGCTGGCACTATTTCACTACACAATGAGTTTATGAGCTATCATAGGGGAATTATCTTAGATGATGTTGTTCATCATTGAATGAAATTTGTCACAAAAAATATTGTGCAATAAAATTCCATATTTGTGTTATTGATATCATGGGTTTTGATGTGCTCCGTTTCAAAATAAAATGTGGTGGTTTTCAACACATGCATAGTGAAAGGTCCATTACAAGGCATAATAATGAAAATAAGAAGGCCTGCAAGGGTGTAGACTGACTCGCAAGTGCCGTGTAAATGAAGGAATGTTGTAAAGGAGGTCTCAAGTTCAAATCTCACCCCAACTTATTTGTGCCCCATGCTTGCGGGTTGTGTGGATGCACCTGGGGTTATAGTGGAAGCTGACAAGAATGGACCCCATGTCACGTGAGTACCAAAACCGTCCGGTTACCGATTCCCCCAGTACAAAAAAAAAGAAAATAAGAAAATAAGAATGAATTTTTTTTAGTAATGTATAATAAATATAACAAAATATTAATTTTGATCAATTTAGTTTAGTTTGGGTGGTTGGGAAGAGTGATTGTTATCCTCTCTACCCAGGACAAAATAACAAAATAACAATTCTATGGATTGATTCCTAAATGACCGTAATATTTAGATATATAATTTACAATTTACAAATAAAAAATATTATTAAATTTAACTAATTAAATATTGAAACTATAATTGTTAAAAAAAAATTTATAAATAATATATGATTTATTAAAATTGAATAAATATTACAACTTTATTTGTTCAATATTTTTGAAAAAAATCTATAAAGAGTAATTCCAAAAAACATATAGATTTGAATGTGGTTAGAAAGGTGAAAAATATATTGGATATACATGAATATTGTTTAAATATTCATATTAACGCAATATCTCACTCTAATGTGTGTGTTAAGTAGAATTTTAAGGAATATATAAAATATTATTAAATAAGTTGTTGCAGTTGCAACGTTTTCCCAAAATTCAAAAAATTTCGGGACCCTCCTTTTGCTTATATCGGTTTGATTTTCTTATTTGATTTGATCTAATGATTCTTCAGAAAGACTTTTCTAATGCCTGAAATGATCCACTTTTATTTTTTCCTTTGAATGCATTTTCAAGTGGTTGAATCGGAAGATTTTTTGCTTGCGCTCCCGCCGTTGCAAAGAAAGAATAAGCTTCAGCCTCGTTATTTGTCTCCGACGCCTTTGTCTCAATTGGCTAAACTTTTGGTTTTCACACCGGCTAACTTTTGGTTTTCACATCGGAACATTTTATTACTTCGTTCTCTGAAGTTGCAGACGACAGATTGCGAAGTCTCCCGATTATCGCTTTGACTTTTCAAACCCCGCGTTGTTGTTTTTCGCCGCTCCTTAAGTTTTGGGTTTCCATCGTTGCGGCTACATAAAGCACTAGCCTTCCAATCATATAGTTGTTTTCTCCTCCGATGAAGACTTTACATGGTGGCGCGTGATGTCCTTTATATCTCCGCCGTTGCAGCTCCCTTTTCCACTATCACTCCAATGTCTAATCCTGTAAGCTCCAACGCATTATTATTTTCTCCTAGTTATCCCTGTAGATAGCCTAGTGGTTTGGCCACCCGACGTTGTGGAAGGATTTTTCTTGCGACCTCCGATCCTTAGTTTTTTGTTGTCCGATATTTTCCCCCTCCGCTTATGGTTGACTATATATATATATGGGGTCGTGTGGATTATTCTATTACTATTTGCAACTATCGTGATCTGTCGCTCTCGTGTGCTGTCGTTCTCTCAAGCTCGCAAGGACCCCTGTTGTCGGTACCCACGTTTCCAGGTGTCTCAACCGTGGAAGCTTGACAGTCCTCTTCCCACCAGTCACACGGCATTGCCAGGTAGGATCTTGTCGCCTTACCCATTCCGTTTTATTGATCATTTTTTTGATTTTTTGACGGGTAGGTTTTTCCACGACCGTTTTCCCTTGGCCCCATCGTTTACTTGCATATATAATGGGGGCTTGTAGTGTAACTATTAGTGGTGAGTCTTGTTGCCCATAGGGTGTTTTACTCCGCATCCGTTATGCATTTAAACCCTGTGCTTAGTGGTTGGGGAGATTGGTGCAGACGGGCGTCGCGTTGTCCGCACCAGTCTGTCTCGTTTGATGATAGGTTGTTTGGGAAGGGTCATTCATGGCCTCCCTATGATGTTCGATTGGTTCCCCCCCCCCCTTTTTTCGTAGTTCCCATATCCTTCGAACCAAATTAGCCACACTGTTTCAAGCAACCCGAGCCATGGTTGGTTTCGAACCCGAGCCGGTTGGGGGTTGTATAGAAACGCATGGCATTATGTTGACCATAGATTGCATGGGTAGTTTTTTGTTAAAGATAACACCTCTGAAAAAGCTTGAATAATTTTCCCTGTCATTCTCGCGTAGAGAAATGGTCATGGCGTCCACAGAGAGCCCGAGGTCTCTTCATTTTAATGTAGATTTATTTCCTGCTCGAAATTTGTTGAAAGAATTGTTTTGGTATTAAGACATCAGTGTTAGCTTGCACATATTTACTTCATGTAACTATTTTCCATCATGTTAAACATAGATGAAGTTAACACTACACATGGTTGTCTTAATGATTATGATTTCATATATGGCAGGAAGATTCTGAATTCAAAATGTCGAAGCGACAAAAGAAGAAGGCCCATGTGGTTGAAGAGGATCTCGACGTGGAAGTTATTACCAAAACCGAATACATCTATGAGGAAACCAAGTGTATATCTGGTGTAGAGCCTGAGTACTAGTGGGGAGAGATATACAGGTTAATCACGTGCCAAGAAGTGCCTGATATGGGCTTGGAGGAAGAAGGTATGTATTCCAACATAGAGAGATCTTCACTGATGAAAATTGCCATGAGACCAGAGCTCTTCCCATGCTCTGAAGTGATTGGTTGGATTCTTCCCCGGGCAGATGTAACCACTATGATCCTGGAGAATGTTGACAAACAAGGCTATGCTGCCTATAGCCTAGGATATGTAGCCCTGGCCTACCACCTGCCAGAAGCACAAGTATTTTTGTCTGATGATTGGTTGAAGAACATTAGAATGGACCTTGTTGAGACCCTTAAAAGAATGCTGTTATCTAGAAAACATTTCAGGACCAGGCCAACGGGAGAATATGACACAACAATCTTAAGGGCCCTGTACAGATTCATTGCCTTGATGCTCAACAAAATTTTTGGAAGAGCACATGGAAAAAGTTTCAAACTGGAGTGGATGCCCATTATTTTTTATGTTGCGACCCAGGGGACCATTTTCAACTGGGCCAACATAGTATCAAACAGTCTTTCAGCCTGCATGGCCTCAGCCTTGGGTGGAGTGTCCCAAAAGAGGTCAAAACTTTATATGAGTTCCATACTTGTCGATTGTATATTGTGCAATCAACCTTTCCCTGGAATAAGGTGCATCTGGGATAGGGAGAGGATGCCTGTTTATTGTGCATACAAGCCACTGTGGGTGAACAAGTACCACAGCCACTACAGGGAGGTCTGTGAACATTTCATCATGCCACTATATACTCTCATTTTTCTGAAGGATTGTGACTGCATGTCAGAAGAGGCATTGCAGGTAATTGAAGAATATGCAGACTATTATCTGACCGAGGATGGCCTCTACATCAGAATGTTTAGAGGTTCCAGAGCACCCTCCCTGCTACCCAAATACACCACCGACTACATCATTCATAAAGAGGCAGTTAGGCAAGTCTTCCTGGATGGCATAGGAAGCTTTTTGTTTGAACATAAGAAGGCTGCCTACCCCCCTTTGCCTTTTAAGTTAGGAATTTATAGGTTTACCAGAGTGAAGAAAGCAGATGAGTTTGTAGAAGAGTTGGAAAGGTTTCATTTTGGTGAGATGCCCTTCCATAGAAATGATTCCCGTAGTAAGGTGGTTGAACACTGCAAAGAAAACAACGTCCATTTCGAATACACCCACCATTGGGATAGAGAAGAATCTATCTTCCACAGTGCATTGAACATAACAGCCTTGAGGAAAAGGTTCAAAAAGAAGATCACCACAAAAGGTGGGAAGGGGAAAGATGAACAAGCAAAAGTTGATGAAGAAGCCAAGAAAAGAAATGAGGAAGCCCAAAGGTTGGCCCAAGAAGTTGTAAGGTGGTTGCAGGGAGAAGAGGAAGAGAAACGAAAATCTACGCAAGAGGCAGCTAGAAAAGCAAAAGAAGATGCGAGAAAGGAAGAAGAAGAAAAGAAAAGGAATCTTGATGAGGAGCTTCAGAAACAGGAAGCAGGGAGGCTAAAGCTAACTCAAACAGATACAGAATCGTCAGCCTCTGACACAGCTGGCGGTCAGACCCAGGACATGGAAAACCCCGAGGTTCAGGACCCAGAAACACCTATTGTCAGCACACCTGGACAGTCTGTGGTCCCTACACATAAACTGGTCCCCTTTGAATAGAAAAAAGGGGAAGAAATCCCTGATTTTAATACTGTTTTCTATGACAAGGAGACAAAGATGATAGTGAAGAGAACGGAAAGGAAGGTTGAAATAGGAGGTCTATCCAGGAAGATGATAGACTGAGATCCCAGATTCACCATTAGAGCCGGAGCTGCACTGATCCACGCTTCGAAGGATAATGTGGACAAAATCATGACACACCTGGGGAAATCCAAGAAGTCCTCTGCTCAACTGAAAGACACATTAAGAAAGGAGAGAGAGGAAAGCAATAAGCTGAAAAGTAAATATGAGGGCATGAAAAAAGAGATGAGGTCTTCAAAGGATGAACTGCAAGTTCTCCAAGCAGAAAGTAGGTACTTGGAAACTACACAAGAGTGTTTGGAAAGAGTGCAACAGGAGTATCAAGAGCTAAAGGTGGAGAAGGAACCGCTGCTGGGAAAGATAGAAGACTTAGATCTGCAAAAAACCACCTTAGAGGCAAATGAGAAGCAAGCTCAAGAACAAGAGAGGAAACTTCAAGAACATATCTCTTCTCTAACAACCGCTTTAGAGGAAGAAAAAGAGCAGTAGGTTGATCTCCAACCTTTCAAGAAACATGTACTGGCACAAAAGGCCAAGATGCTTAAGCTGCAGACTGCCATAGAATAAGAAAGATGCCAAATTTTGCAAATAGACGGCCGTTTAGAGGAAATTCTAGAGACTGCCTCTTATTTTGTTGATAGATCTCAGGACGTCTTGGAAGTCCTAACAGCAAGAATGGCAAGGCTAGAAAACAATGAAGAAACTCCTACAGAGCTGCCCTCGAAAGATCAACAAGCCCTGAAGCAAGATTACGACTTACTAGAGTTTGCTATAAATACAGCAGAGGATTTCAAAAAAACTATTAGAAAAATGAAAGGAACATGCACAGAATTCTTTAGAAGGCTCCTGATTACCTATAACTAGTGCCAAATAGAAGCTGAGCAGAGGCTATATGTTTTCCCAGACCACAACTCATTTGTGGAGATTTTGCAGAAGAGGTATCAAGAGGAGGAAGCAAAAATATAGCACAATAAAGCCCTTGATGACCAGATCTTAAGGAGTGAAGTAGATCATTCCACCGTCACTGTGCAGCTATTGGAGGATCAGTTGCATTTGAGTGTGGCCAGAATTGAGGCCATCGGGAACCAAGCTGCGAAGTTCGAGATAAACATTCAATTTTTGGAACCTTTTGCGTTTGAAGGAATCGCCTCTAAGGCTTTGGCGTGGAAAAAATTTCTGAATACTCAAGTGGGGCCCTCCTCGTGAATGATCATTCACTCGTGTAATATGTAACGATTTTGTAAACATTAGAGGAAAGTGAACTTTTGGGGAGGTGAAGAGTTGGGAAGCCCAATGGTTATTTGTGGGCAACCCAACAGTCTCATTCTTTTTGTATAAATATAGAAGACTTAGAAGAACAGAGGGCTTTTTCCCAATTAGACATGTAAAGAGACATTGTAAGAAGAACTAGTTTTTTTTTTCAATAAAGAATTATTGTTTGCCTATCGGAGAAGGTTTTGTGGGATGTTCGAATGCTATGCTATGGATTGGTGAAAGATGAACTATTTCGTTTTTCAGATTTTGTCCATTAACTGTGAGATCGTTCTAACTCTTAGAGCCTGTGTTCTTGTTTGAATGATTTCTGGTTTATTTTGTGAAACTACCACCATGAGTAATGAATGTTGTTCATAAACAATTGGCTATCTAATTGTCTAAATATCTTTAATCGTTCATGTCTTGTGGTAAGGAATATCAGCTATCTGTAATTTCTCTTTATAATGCATGCACCGTATACATTACTCATAAGTAAATTACAATTTGGCTCCCTGGGGACAGGTAGATAGTTAGTTTACTTCATTACTGCATATGTGATTGAGATGCTTGCGAGTTATAAGACAGAAGGTAAGCATCTGCGCATCACGTTGTGACTACTCCCTGCATCCTTATCACCCTGCATTGTTAATTAGGCACGTGCATTTCATACTTTAAGTCAAAATACAAAAACTCGGTGGACCGGGCCGTAATCGGTAAACCCTTTTGTTACTTGACCTACGGTAGCTGGACCGCAAACTGAACGGATTCCCTACACCAAACAGTCACAAGCTAGTTGGGAACGTTGACTGGGGAGAATCCCTTGCTGTTGTTGCCTGTGAATTTCCAGGCCTCAACATAACTATATTAATTTTAATAATAAAAATAATAAAGGTTGTAGAAAAGAGATTAAACTATAAAATATTAAAACTATAACATGATTTTAATAACTAAATAATTATGGTGTGGTTATAGGGGTTTTTTTTTTTGTTAAATGGATTATTAGGAATTTTGATGGAGTGAGAACTCTATATTTAGCTATGTGGTTAGGGCTTCAACCCTAGTTGTTTGTTTTTCTTTGCAAGCCATGATTTTGAACCAAGTTCAAGTTAGCCTCTTCCATATCTATTTGAGTTTGGATAAGTAGGTGGAGTAGAGGGTGTAATTAAATTCCTTCTCGACCAACAAGTTTCTTAGGTAGTATGTTTCACTTTTTTCTCTTCCCACATTAATCAGGTTTGACTAAAGTAAAGAGCTTGAAACATTTAAGGCTCCCTTGGCCACTCTTCCATCCTTAAAAAATGCTCCCTATCCTCAAAATATTTTTAAGGAGCCAGTAGATTTGTGGGAAACGGGGAAATGTGGTGCGGTCATCGTTTGATGAAAAGTGTCTCTTCTTGGGATGTTGTAAGAGGTTATTCTCTCTTCATTTTTTCAAGTTGGGAAGAAAGGGACTTGATGTTCCACTTAGGCCTATATATCATTAGCTCTAAATGGATATATCTATTCCTTTGGAATCTATATTTTAATCCTAAAGATAAAATGAAAATGTACCATTCCAGATAAAACTCTTTTAAACTTCCAATAATTGTTTGGCATAAAAATTCCTCTACTTGGACATTGGAAACAAACTAGGATTTTTTAAGACATAGTTCAAGCAAAAGGAGGACAATAATCATACACCCATATTTACGTAGGGGTAGACTTGGATCAATGGTTACGAGAAGCATTTCAACTCAAACTAGATGGCTAGAGCTATCTCCAAGTACTAGATTATGAATAGATTCCTTTCAATTGTAATTTTTTCCATTCATATGGGTACTTTGCTTAAAGCTACCTAAAGAAACAAGAGCAACAACCTTCCCATTCACATTCAAAAAAATAGTCAGAATTGGGATAGAGGAAGAATTTAAATTCATGTCCAAATGAAACAAAAGGTCTTAGAAAAAAGGAAAAGACGCAAGTATCCTATCAAAACTCACAACAATTAGATTTGTATATATTAACTCTTTACAAATAGGACGTTTCGAGAAAAATACCCTAAACAACTAGAATCAGAAATAAATAATGTTTGATCAGAAAATCCCCTCTGGACCTTCAGTAAAAGGACAATCAAAAGAAAAAGAAACAATGGAGGAAGATGTAAAGGAAGGATTTAAGAAAGCTTACGAGACTGAAGAAGAGACATATGAAGATCCAAAAGACTCAAAGGAAGATGAGAACGAAGATGAAGAGAATGATTTAGCTTTGGCCAAGGAGGTGATGCTACCAAAACCAATTAATTCATTGGTGATTTCATGATGGCACCCCGACTCCCCTTAACCAAGAAATCAAAGGCAATCTCCTTTGTTAATGCTCTCAAAAAATGATATCATCCATCCCCACCTCTTAGAAGCGGGTGGTTTTCAAGTAGAGATCAAGGAATAAAATTACCAAATGTCTTTGGCGAAACAAAAAAGCAAACATCTTTAAACTTTCTACTTAAATCTCAATCTCAATAGGAAAAATGAAGTGTTACTATATTATGTTTTTAATTAATTTGTTAATATTTATTTTAGTAAGAAAAAAGTTTGAATTTCAATAAAAATAATTTAGTTAAAAAAGTAATTTTAATTTAAGAAATTAAAACCTTTTAACTTAAATTTGTTTTCTTTATAATAATGTACAATCCAATCTTAAGCTCCCCGGATCTCGGTGTAAGTTAGAGGGTATTCTCCAGTTGGATTTCAAGCTTAAGATCCATTTGACACTAGTTAAAACACAATAGGTTTGGGTTATGTAGAAAAATGAAAACAAAAGTTGTATCTCCACTCAATAGGAGACACAACTTTTGTTTTCATTTTTTGGTGGCCGATCTAGCAGCTAGAGTCGAGGCATAACCCATGGTTTATTCTGTACGAATGAGTAAGATGATGATTCAATAAAATAATTTAAAAAAAATCAATTTATTATTTTATAGATTAATTAAAAATGTCATAAAGTAATAGTTTAGGAAAATTTAATTTTAAACTATTTATTATAATAAGAATTTATTAATTTTTTTAGAGCTAGGAGCCCCTTAGGCGGGTCTCCACAGCTTGGGGTTTAAATGTGCCATGTTTAAATGTGCCATAAAGAGAATAAGAGAAACAACCGGTTTCAAGTGCATGGAGAAGTTCTTGCCATTGCCATGAACAAAGAGGCCATGCATGGAGTGGATTATTTGAAGAGGTGTGCACAAAACCACAATTACCGTGCAACAAACAATCTCCTGAAGTGGTGCCACTAGTTGGTCTAATACAACTCTTACTAGACGAGCTCGCATATCTACGTCTTGGCCATGCTGATGAGATCTTGGTATATTTACTTGGCCATGAACAACAATGCTTTGGACATGGAGCCCAAAAAAGAGATTTCACATATGATATCGCTATATCTACCTGTTTCATATATGATGTCACCATGGAGACATTGGTTGAACTTGCCCAGAAACATAGTGCAATCTTAGTTCGGGCTAGTTGATGTTTTTGATCCACTACTTAGGTGGATGCCAGAGCTGCTGGGTTTAGAGACTCCACTTGGTGTGACTCTACTTAGGGTGGAACAGCTAACTACTACAGCATATCTACTTGTTCACACATATTGTTCACATATGATATCTGCATATATAAGTGGTAATTACAATGATTGTGAAATATTTATTTAAAAAATTTCAAATACAAATCAAATAGCTTTTTAGTTTTTTAACAATATTTTGATTTTTTTATAGTACATGTAAATTATAAATTTACAAACCAAATAAGTTTTTTAATAATATTTTGAACATGTAAACTATAAATTTAAATAAATAAAAAAATGTCTTTTTAATATAAATATCATATTTATAACATGTTTATTTTTATGTTTAGAATATTCACATATTTATATAAAAAAATTCATTCTAGTTATACATATAAATCTAAACTATCTTGAATAATTATTTGAAGAGGAGTGGAGAGAACCCAATATGTATTTATTGTGTATAGAACAGATTATTTATGCATATGGTATATGGTGCAAGTTGAGATTATAGATCATTTATTTGTTTGTTTATAGAGATTTGAATATCTAGTTTTAAAATTTTGAGGGAAAATGATTTTTATCTCACTTGTTATAGCTGATTTTACCACACGTGGGAGATCAGACATTTATGGCTTTCCCAATCGCTCTGCAGACTCCTTGGACCCCATGGACTTATATTATACTTTGATGTTCCACGATCATCCCAAAAAATGTCTTTTTATACATATACACGACTTTTAAAGCAATACTCGCGTGTATATGCAACTTTTGACATCAAACCCGCGTAAATCAGGATGTGTGCAAAATGACAAATAGTTTTGAAGTTTTCCTCATCTGAGTTCGAATAACTTGACTCTTGGCCTTCCAAATTCCTTGAGAACGCTCGGATTTGACCCTCCAATACCTCTTTGGAGTACTATATAAGGAACCCCTTGGATACATTGAAGAAGGAGAAATTGAAGAGTAAAGAAACTATAGTCAATTGTTGCCTTAGTTTTGCTTATAATTGAGTCTACATCCCTTCGTCCCTTGGAGCACATAGTGTTCTTCCCTTGCCCTTTTGTTGTGAGCTTGCTATCGAGAGATGGAAGATTGAAGTGGTGGAGGCCCAAGTGGAAGACTCAGTTTATCCGGTTCGCATAAGTGCCAATAGAGTTTGTCACTATTGTAGCTCTAATTTATTAATAGAAATATCTTTTCATGTCGAATTCATGTACATTTTGAATATGAGTATTGGATCCATGGATGTATTTAATTGCTTATACATGGTTGTATGCTAGAATAACTCTTACACATTTATATATATCATGCTTTGTTTGTTTGTTGTTGTTGAGAGAAAATTATAATTGCGATTGCATTGGAAAATCTCAACGGGGATCTAATTCAACCGTCTGCAATAAGGTACAATTCTATGTCCCTTAGTGTTATTTTTTTTTATTGTTCTTTCATATTGGAAAGATTGATTGTTGGTCTCATACTGTCTGTTGTGGTACCCCCAAGCCACAGGAGGTTTTTCTCCGTAACATCACTTACTCATAGTTTGTTTTTCCACAGAAAAAATCGTATATATATATTCATTAGATGGAACAATATAAAAAAGAGTATTGTCCATTTTCAAAAATATCAAGAAACTGTACCAAAAATTCACCAGGTGACTCCTTACAAAAAAAATGGCCCATAGACTTAAAATTATTACTACTAAATCATGAAAATTTTCATTAATTATCATAGAAAATATTATCAATAAGCACATATTCATACTCATAGAAATAGCAACCTACATGCCATTATCTCAAAATTTGCAAGAAATATTGTCCAACATCACCAATTGTCCACAAATAGCATTAACATTTACCAAAAAGGTGCTCATTCTCTCAAAATACCAAAATATCATCTCCTAGAGAAGACTAAAAAGGAAAAAAGGTCTCAAACATTTCAGGGGAACGTTACTCAGTAATCTTCCAGAAACCAACCAGAACAAGGGAACCAACTTTTTCTAGTTGATCTGCAAAAGAGTTTCTTTCTTGATAAATATACTTGTAATCCACAAAATTGAAGATATCAGAAAATATGAGAACTTATTGAAGCTCTTGGGAAAGCTATAAATTTTGAATTCTTTATTGACTAGTGACCCAGTTAATAACCAACTGAGAATCTCCAAAAACCTGCAACTTTGTAAGATGGTTTTTCAAAGCCAATGTAATCAGTAACTTTAAACCAATAATTTCAGCAAAATTGTTAGTACCATAACCCAAACCCGCTTTAAAGTTAATATAATGATCTTCAGTAAAATAAAGTATACCAGCAGCACCAGAAACTTTAGGTTCACCAACTGTCAATCCATCAAAAAACCCCCATGGGAAAGTTTTATCAATATTTTCCTCAACCACTATTATTATTTTTACAACAATATTGTTTTGTGGATAAGAACTCATCATGCCCAAACATAGTGAGGAAACCTATATAGGAAAAGGTAGAAAATATTCAAAGAAACTTTGATTTCTTTCCTTCCAGATGAACCAAAAAACTATAACTTGTAAAGATCTCATGAGCTTTAAATCCTCTTTAAGACACCAAGTCTTAAGACAAGATGTAACTGAATCACCAATCCATAAATTATTAATATGTATCTTAGTGTCAAGTTAAAACCAAACACATTTAGTAAAAGAGCATTCCACACCTAAATGGAAATTAGACTCAGCATCCATCTTACACAAATAACATATGCTAGGTCCTTCCTTGACTTTTCTGCAAAGGACATCCCATGTTAAATCCTTATCAGATAATAAAAACTAGCAAAAAAATTTTGACTTCAAAGGACACTTGAACTTCCATAGCGCCTTCCACCACTAGAAGATCTCCACATCATTCCTATCCATAATCAATTGAAGGTAACCATCTTTGGGAGAATATTTCCCATATTTTGATTCATTCCAAACCAGCTCATCCACAACATTTGATAATCTTATATGACTGTTTTTTAGAATAGAAAGAAAACCATTCCAGGAATCTACATCTTCAATATCCAGTAAACCAATGTTTTCAGCAGAAATCCAACCCTGCTCTAGCAAAAAAGATACACCAGGACATTCAATATCTTTGAGAAAGTAAAAATCAAAAGTGTGTAATTTATCAATCAAGAGAGAAGGTAAAATATATCTCCATTTGGAACCAACCCAAGGATCCAATCCAAGATGAACATCAACAACATTGCCAACCTTCCACACAAAAGTTACATTGCCAATTAAATTAAAGGACCATAAAAATGTTTTTCAAGAAATTGAAATCTGCCTTTTCTGTTTACAAGAAACTCTGATCCAATTAATTAAGGATAAAGGACGAACATAGTTCTAAATGGAAATTTGAACCCAAAGGACAGAACCATGTATAAATTCCAAACACTCTTGGCAGCAAGAGATTTTGAAAAAATGCAGGATTTTTGAAAAAATGCAGGATTTTTGAAAAAATGATGCTTTGAGTAAAGAAAAAAAATCCTCATCCAATAACCAATGCGCATTAAACTAAGGGACTACGCGGTTTAACATCAGTATTAATAATCTATAAGAAAACTAGATGATGATTTGAATCTCCACCACAACCAACCCATTGATGAAAATGTAACTCCATGTTCAAAAGATCAATAGAGACTAGAATCCTATGAAGCCTCTTACTGATATTATCAGATCCCATTCTTATGCTTGATCATGTTGGAAGTAAAATAACCAAAAACAACCAACTTCATGGTAAAAAATCTGAAAGATTGTCCACCCGATCCCTAGCACCCCAAATCTCAGAAAATCCCAAAGAGAAGTTCAAATCACCATCTAGAATCAACTTAGAACTCTTTAGGCATTCAAATTCAAAAAGGTTATTCGAGGACCTTTCCCTCTCCACATAAGGACCATAAACATTAACAAAGCAAAAAGACTCTTTAAGTTCAATGGAATAAAAAGAAATACACAGTCGAGAGTCCACTTCCCAAGCATTTAAAAACAAAAAATTACAAGTCCTCCAACCCAACAAAATACCACCATATTTCCGTTTGGCATCTACAAAGACAAAAACCCAGCTCTTAAGCAAAGACTCCATCTCAGCAGCAATAACTTTCCCATCTCCCATAATCTCTTGAAGAAACAAAACATTAGGAAATTTCTCCTCAACCAACCTACAAGCCGCTAGTTTTTTTAGGAATACTAGCTAACCCTCTACAGTTAAGAGTAAGCACAATCATAAAGAATCCATGGAGAGGGAATTCACAGCTCTAAGTGCCCTGGATTTTTTATCAAACAAACAGATAGGCCCCTATGCAGATACACAAGGCCCCTGACAACAAACAAAAGGCTCAGATAGGAACCTTATACCAGCCTTTTCCCATAAATCATCTAGAGGAATCTTAGAACTTGACCTTAGAATGTAACCAACATTTTTAGCATAAGTAACCCTAACAGGTGAAACAAACCCTAACCCCACCAAATGAGCTTCAAAAGGAATAAACTTAGAAGAAGATACAACATTAGACTTAGATCCAAAAGACTCCCTCAAGTCCCTAATCAAAATATGACGACCCTTCCGAATAAAATAAAGAGAGTTCAGACAAAGGGAGTTTAAATATTCCACCGCAAAAACCTGTAAATGAGGATCCAATCCCAAAACATCCAGATTATTCTATAAAGAAACAACATGGGATGAAACCTCCACCAATTTATCCAAAGAAACTGGAAAATCCGCTAGATTCACAACATCTTTATTTACTCTCAAAAGTTTTTTAGACTTGTTATCAGCACCATGATTAAAATTTATTTTAAAAGAAAGAAAACAGTGAGAAATCACATGCCCATAACAATGACATCTATTATAGCGAAAAGGAACCCCGAAATAATCCAACGATTAACTAAACACAAAATCCCCTTTTTTAATCATTAAATCTTCTGCTAAACCCTTACAAAGGTCAAGTGGCACTAATACTTTCCCCAAACAACACACATTGGTCTTAAGAAAAGATAATTCCGCCTCCACAAAGGTCCCACAAGTATTACCCACCAACTTGAAAAAATCTAGAGACTAGAATTCAAAAGGGAGATTGGGTAATTTCACCGAGATCCACATACCGCCATACCTTTTAATATAGGATCAAAAAGAGGCATCCACTGCTTCAACAGCAACCCTGCACCATCCCATCTTTAGGATCCTGCAAGAACAGAGGAAGCATCTGATTCAAAGTGAAATTTAAAAGCTAACCAACCACATGGAAGCAAAAATACTTCAAGATAAATTAAGACATACTCCTTCCAAGACTCATAGACCCACTGCTTAACGCCAGCAGCACTATATTTCCTTCCGCCAAAGCATCCAACCAAACTAAGGGCATTAGGCAATACTATATCATTCATCGCCACATCAACACCAACAACCATCAACTGTGGTTTATCAATCTTATGAATAACCTATTTCGGTCGCCTTGGATGCACACAAGAGACAGAGGAAACCTGCACCCACAGAAAATGATGAGCTAATGGTGAAACCCCACCAGTTTCAACCCCGCACTCAAAACCCAAATTAAACTTCCTTTTATTCAAGCTAGGCTGATTCACAAAGTCTTGATCACCTTTCAGTAGTAAAAGGTTCTCCTTCAAAACCAAACAAGAACCCTTCACAACCTGATCAGATGCAGAATCCACTAGATCATTTTCACAAGTATTACCAAATAATCCTACCAAGAGAGGTAAGGTTTCTCGAACCCCAACCACAAAAGGAACCCCACCTAAACCGCCATAAAGAACAACATGCATTACATCATCCCAAGAGCCAAATAAAGGTTTAATGAGAGGCAAGCCTAAACCATCAGAACTAAAATCCACCACCCTTACTCCCTAAAGCTAACACACCTCCAAACTCCCACTCCACAAACATAGTCCCATCTCGTGTGAACCCTGACGACACAAGAAACTCATCAACAGAAGTCGAAACCATCGCAACACACTCCTGTATAACCTCAACCGAAACGACACTAGGGATTATAGGAAATGCCAGTCCGTCATCCATAATCGCGGGTAGCATCACATCTGTACCAACATAACCAGACATGTCAAAATCCTCATCAGAAAACAAAGGCAACCTCACCGTCGGAACCTCCTCACTACAAAATGGCAAACCCAAAACAAAAACCCTAGGTTTAGTCCCAAGAGAATCAAAAGGAGTAAAAGCCCGACGCCATTTATAAGGTGTATGTGCGAGAAGTTTAATGTCTCAAAGAGTTGAATTGCGGGTTAAGTGTTCAATTTTATGGTGCCTTGTATGATTATATAGGTATATATAAAATTCTTATATATGTATTAATTTTATTTATAAAATATATTATTATTTTGATAACTAATACTATTTAATTAAGATAGTTATAATTAAATATAATATTTTTATTTTTTTTAAATTAAATATTAAAATTGCTTTGAAAAGGTTAAAAAATGATTTGTTTTTTCTTTAATAAGTGTAATGATTATGTGACTAGACATTTAGATATTATTTTAGATTTTGGATTTGCTTAAGCAAATCAACAAAATTAACCAAAATGTAATGGATTCATCAACAATTGATGATAGTACTATCTTGTTATGGTGAAATACATCTTAATTAAGATTTAAACAGTTTTAATTAAAAAGTAGTTAAAAAAACTGTTAACCATTTGTATAAGTTTTTTTATTTTATTTTTTTAATATTAAATAGTGTATGTTTTATATTTATATTTTAGCATTATTTAACAACTAGTCTATAAATATTTACTTGCCACTTTACTTATGACTATGCCAGTTAGTTATAGCTATGAATATTGACTTACCACTTTACTTATGATTATTATGATTATAGTGATTAGTTATGATTATAGTGATTAGCTATGGCTATGAATATTTAGTTGCCCCTTTACTTATAGCTATGGCTGTGGCTCTGCTAGGAATAATACGGTAATGAAGTTACTTAGAACTTATTAAATTAAATTATAATAAATTTACCTTATTTAATAAATAATTAATGAAATAGATACAGTTATAACATGCAAATGGCGCTTTCCGCCTCCTGCGTTGATGGGATGCAACCGCTTTCTTGATGTTTTCGTATTCCAGAGAGAGCTTTGCCGCTCAGAAATATATATATATATACATAGCTGTGCTGTGTATATGCTTATTATTTTTATGTCAGCAGAACAGAGAGAAACATGGGTTTCGGGATTTATATTTTTCTCTTAGTGATAGTCGGATATCAGGTTATTGATTCTTCTGGAGTACTGAATCCTTTTATATCTATCAGATCATTGCGCACTCATTTTTCACGGAAGCAGGATTCGGTACCGGTTGACCAGCCGATTGGATACGAAACGCATTATTACACTCAAAAGCTGGACCATTTTACTTTCGTACCAGGGGGATCTCGAACCTTTCAGCACAGATATCTTGTCAACAAAACTTACTGGGGCGGTCCCCATACTCATTCTCCCATATTTGTCTATCTTGCATCAGAGGCAGGTCTTGAACCTCTCTCAATTGAGGAATGCGCCATCGTAATCGAGAATGCTCCCAAGTTCAAAGCACTTCTTCTCTTTGTCGAGGTATAAAGTTTATTGTCCCAATTTTAAATCCCCTTGGTAGAGTTGAGGGATTCATTTTGAAATATTTTAAAATAGTTTAATTTAATTTGTTTTGTTTTGGCTTTCAAAATTTCACTATTTAGCTAATTGTGTTCAATTTAATTTGGTTTTGAAGGGTCTTCTCATATTCAAATATCCTTTTGTCCTGTTTCATCCTTTTGTTTATATTTTAATTTATAACTGGCGTCTTCTGATTTGAAATTATTGTTTTGTTTTATAATTTTATTTAGCTACGGTATTATGGGAAGTCGCTGCCTCCACCTGATATAGTAGGTGACCCACCCGAAATCAATACAAGAACATTTGGCTATCTCACTTCCGCGCAAGCATTGGCCGATTACGCGGCACTGATTACAGATTTCAAGAAGAATTTATCGGCGGAAAATAGTCCAGTGATCGTGTTCGGTGGATCATATGCAGGAAGTATGAACCCTAAAGAACTCTAATTCAAGTTCCATGCAATTATTAATTCAACTATTTATTGTCATTTTAAGCATATGGCCGTGTGGTTACAGTGTTAGCTGCATGGCTTCGTTTGAAGTACCCACACATTACAATTGGCGCAATCGCATCTTCAGCCCCAATTCTCTTGTTCCCCAAAGACACTCCTGATTTTAGCTTTTACGCCGTTATTACAAAGGATTTCAGAGTAAGTTTTCTTCTGAAATCGTTACAAAGAATTTGTTAAAGTTATTGCTGATTTTAGCTTTTAGGCCGTTGTTAATTGTTATTCGATCTGAGACCATATAACTGTGTTGTGTTTCTACGCAAATAATCAAAGGATGCGAGCGAGAGCTGTTATAGCACAATAAAAAATTCGTGGGCCGAAATGGACAGCCTTGCTTCTCAGCCCGGAGGCCTCCTAAGATTATCCAAGATGTTTAATACTTGCGAGTAAGCTGCAACTCGAGAACAAATAAAAATTTGAAAAGGGGATTTGAATTAATTAGTTCCCTCTTGTGGAGACTAACCATTTTATTCTCTTCTCTCAGCAATCTAACTGACCTATATTATTTGCACGCGGTGTTGCTTAAGAAATTCCAGGATGCAGCGCAGTACAGCTATTCTGAAGTGGAAGACGTAAGTAGTGAGTAGTGAATAGTTTTAGTATTGGCATAGACCGATTTTATGTCAGATTTATTCTCATCAATTTTGCATCGGAAGGAATATGAAATAATAAAAAACATTTAAAAAGTATAGTGATTTTTATTATTTCATATCCATAAGTCCAATTTTATCTAATGGTATCATAAACAGTAACATGGTAGTTATCAAAGGTAGAGAATGTAGATTTCTTGAAAATGAGCAATCCAAAATTTTTACATCATCTTAAATTAATGTAGATATGCCACAAGATTGATAGCTTCCCGGAAGGTACCAACAATTTGAATCGGATGTCAGCCGGACTAACTTCCTCCAGTTCGGACTGCCTGGGAATTTTTAAGAGTGATTCTGATCAAATGAATCCATGGGGATGGCAGGTTTGACTGCAAATCTGAGACGGATAATGTTTGTTTGCATGATTTATAAATTTAATATGAATGGTGTCCTCTAGGAGGGACGAGATAATCTGTTTGTTTTGCAGACCTGCACTGATATGGTGTTTCCATTTAGCCGGAACCTCATTGAAACAATGTTTCCTCTGAAATTATTTGATATTAATTCCTATGCTGAAGATTGCGAAAGTAATTATGGAGTGCGTCCTAGCCCCCATTGGGTCACAACTGAATATGGCTTTCGTGTAAGTTCCAAACCAACGAATATATCTGTATGTGGATACATTTCACCAATGTTTTTCATAATGATATTTTGTTATAACAATTTATTATAATTTGTATGTGGATACATGTGACAACTGAATTTATTATAATTTTTATGCGGATACATGTGACAACAGGACATAAGAATAGAGCTGGAACATTTTGGGAGCAACATCGTTTTCTCAAATGGTTTGCGGGATCCGTGGAGCGGTGGCGGGTAATTCACAATTCATTAGTATTATTTTAAATGAACAGTCTTCTGTTAACAGTTTTTTAATGGTTTCCACTTTGTTGGTGATGAATTGTAGTGTGCTGAAAAATATATCTGAAAGTATTGTCGCACTCACCGCCGTAAAAGGTAAGTGAAAATTCGATTTATTAAGAGGCTAATATTTCATAGCCGAAACATACAATGAATTGTATTATGTGAATACATTATGAATTGCAGGAACTCATTGCGAAGACTTCGGTAGTTCTTCCCCAGACGATCCAGAATGGCTTAAAGATCTGAAATCAAAGGAAATAGAGTTCATGAAAAGCTGGATTGAACAATACAACAAATATTTTCGTCAGAAATGATACCAGCAATGAAACTTATAAGTTGCAGTTATACCAACGCATGTATATAGTTAGGCAAAACTTTTATTGTTTATATTTTTCCTTTAAACGTTCAGTGAAATGTGCGTTTATCTTGCATGTTATAGATTGCTATAAAAAGATCCTTTATAGATTGTTATAAAAAAATCCTTGCATGTTATAGATTGTTATAAAAAAATACTTTTGAAGTTAAATAAAATTGGTTTGATTTTTAATTATTTTTTATTTTTTTAGTTTCATATTTTTAAATTTAATATACATAATTTTTAATTATATAAAATTTTATATAATTTATATTTATTTTTAAAAAATATATAACTATAATTTATAGATATATCTTATATTAAAAGTAATAAAGTTTCTAAAAAATGAAAGAGATAATCAAATATTATTTGATGTCTAACACTTTTTATTTTTTATTACTATGTAGTAAATACCAGATATCTTTGTGAGTGGAAGATTGACAAGAAGCTTATAGAGGATGACTTATAATTATAGTTTCCTAAACATGATCTTTTATATATATATATATATATATATATATATATATGTATTTATTGAATGGTATGAATCCATCTTTAATAAGAAGTTTGAAGGTCAAAACGTAACCCATGTTGTTATACAATGCAACAGGAAGAACCTAATACTCTACATTGAAAATCTTTATGATCCAAAGATCAATTACATTAAGACCGTTATGGGTACCTACTCTATCTTTACAAAGAGAGCAATAAGCATGTGCCGAGCATTTCACAACGTTGATAATGCATTTTATTTTCAGCTTTTCGTAATCCTTATTTACATAATGAGGCTTGATGTGAAATCAATAGCTTAAAGTATTAAATATTAAGCATGTGCGGAGCATGGAATTGAAGATGCTCTAGTTTTTCACAACGGTGCTAATGCATTTTCATTTCACCTTTTGGTAATCCTTATTTACATAATGAGGCTTGATGTGAATTAGCTTAAAGTATTAAATATTTCAGAGAAGATCGGATTTTTATTTTTCCCTTTAGATGGCATTTTGGGTGGTATGTTGAGTTGACCAACATAACGTTAACATAAATGTTTAGAAGTAACAACACTAAAATATCCAAAATTTTCTAGTGTATCTTGTGAAATATTTAGGACTGATCTCTCTGATGAGGCCATTATTTATGTCTTTCATAGACATCACCTCGTGGGCTCTCCAAGCTCATGATGGGAGGTGACCTCCCCTTTGTCACATGGTACTTCACACCATCATGCAGAGTGATGGAGATATTAATGGCGCCTCTAGATTTCTGTATCTTCATTAAGGGAAGCTTACTTTCTTCACCTCATTTTCTCCCTCCTGTTCAATCATGCGAAGGCTGATTATTTTGCGGAGTGAGACGGGACAAATAAACATTACAGCCTTCAGTCTCGCACATTCATCCTCTTTGTCGACGCTTAGAAGCTTCCTCGACATCACTCCCCTAACATCACCTCATCCTGTCTCGAACGGCATGGGATCTCCAAGCTCATGATGGGAGGTGACCTCCCCTTTGACACATGGTACTTCACATCATCATGCAGAGTGATGGAGATATTAATGGCGCCTCTAGATTTTTGTATCTTCATTAAGGGAAACCTGCTTTCTTCACCTCATTTGCTCCCTCTTGTTCAATCGTCCGAAGGCTGATTATATTAATGGCGCCTCTAGATTTTTGTATCTTCATTAAGGGAAACCTGCTTTCTTCACCTCATTTGCTCCCTCTTGTTCAATCGTCCGAAGGCTGATTATTTTGCAGAGTGAGAGGGGACAAATAAATAGCCTTCAGTCTCCCACATTCACCCTCTCTGTCGATGCTTAGAAGCTTCCTGACCCTGGTGTAAACTTCACTTTTTGTACCATCAAAATGTTTGCACGTCAAGAATTTGATCCCTCTAAGTACCTAATTTATATAGGTTAAGATGGATCTCAAGTAGGAAAATTAATGAAAGAAAAATATAAAAGAAATGATTTTAAGTTCTCTAAAATTTCCCATATATTTAACATAAATTAAATAAATTAGTAAATAATTTGTGTTCAATTTAGACTAATTTTGTTTTCTATATTTCAATTTTTTGTAAAGTGATAATTTCTTTGTAATACTAATTATAATTAAAGTAGTTATAATAATATTTATTTTATTAAATTTATAGTAAATCACTAGCATTTCATTGCCTTGAATAAAAGGATATGCAAAATCATAGCCTCATATTTGATTATTGATAGCAATAAGAAAATAATTTATGTTTTACCATAGACCTGACACCATTTTTTGTTACATATCTAAAATATTCACATTCCAATGGAAGTTTCCTAGATTTCCAAGTTAACAAAACCTAAACATAGTTTACATGAAGTTGTTGTGTCATACTACTTTAGAGATAGTTAATGCAACAATATACAGGTAGATGATTGGTTTGTTGATGTGCTTGATGAACACGAGGCTGAATATATGCTTTGCAGCAAACACATTGCTTTAGTACATTGTAGAGTCAAAACTTTTTCACTTGATTGTGGAAAAGCATGTGTTGAGGTGCATGAAGGGTACTATTGAGTATGGCCTCATATATGCAACATATTAGAGGATTAGGTTACAATGCTATATTGACTTAGATTGGGCTGCTAGTGATATGGATAGGAAGAACACTTCAAGTTGCTCCTTCAGTTTGGGGTCTGGCATGATTTCTTAGTTCAAAAGTAGACGAGTGTAGCATTCAACACAACCAAGGAAAAGTACATTGCATCTTGTTCATCTAGCTATAAGGAAGTGTGGCTTAGAAATCGACATGTGGGATTTTTCAATGTCGAGTTAGATATGAATTGTGTATTATGTGATAACCAGAGTTGTGTGAGAACCACGTGTTCCATGACATGTCAAAGCACATTGAGATCATGTATCACTATATCAGGGATATGATGTAGAGACAAGCAGTGAAGCTCTAGTGCATTGCAACATACAAACAATATCGCTACTGTGTTGACCAAGCCTCTAGCGAGAGTGAAGCTTGAGTACTTTAGGGATAAGATTGGAGTTGTCCATATCGGTTTCCATCGCAAGAGAGTGATGAGTCTCTGATACATATTAGTGGTCTTCACATCAATCATGAAAAAGGGTTGGCTCTATGTAATATGTGTGGTATTCAAATCCAACATGAAAAAGGGTTAGACATGTGGAATATGTGTGGTCTTCACATCCATCATGAAAAAGCGATGGCTCTGTGGAAGGCGTGTGCTCTTGACATCCAACATGAAAAATGGATAGCTCCGTGGAAGACATGTGCTATTCACATCCAATATGAAAAAGGGTTGGCCCTGCAAAGAGGATATATGCATCTAGTATAAAAAAGGACTCGCACTGTAGAGATATCCATCAAGTATGTAAAAGGTTTGGAAATGCAAAGATATGCATCCAATATGATAAAGGACTACCACTGTAGAGATAAGAGACAAGCACTGTGGAGATGTGCATCCAACATGAGAAAGGGCTGGCAGTGTAGAGACATGTGAGAAGTACATACCTCATGAAAAAGGGGTGGCACTGTACGGACATGTCAAGCTACACCCAACATGAGAAAGGGATGGCACTATAGGGGTACATCTAGCATGAAAAAGGGTTGACATTGTACGAATATGTGGAAGTATACCGAACATGAAAAAGGGATGGCATTGTACAAACATGTTGAGCTACATCCATAATGAAAAAGGGTTAGCTCTATAGGTGTACATCCGACATGAAAAAGGGATGGAAATTTACGAGTATGTGGAGTTTTACCTAGCATGAAAACGTGATGGCACTATATAGACATGTCAGGCTACATACAACATGAAAAAGGATGGAACTATAGAGGTATGTCCAACATGAAAACGGGTTGGCACTGTATGGATGGATGAAGGTACATGGCAACATGAAAAAGGGTTGTCTCTGTAGAAATTATATTGATGTATATATTAGAGAGATGTCAAAATTCAATGGTCAGAGTACTGAGATGCAACAAGAATGAAGAGATCTAGTGATGATGTTCAATGATGATGTGGAGTGACGATGACCATGTTTGAAGAATACATTCCTTTTGAAGAGGAAGTGTTGAAGATTCTGTAACTTCGGAATATATTCTTACTTTATATTTATTGTATTATTCATGTTATACCTCCTTTGGGGGATGTGATTGATGTACTTGGTCATGTAAACGTCTTGTAAGAATCAATTTAAACCTTCAATTGTAAGTCAGGTCAATAGTACATAAAATAAATATTATATAAATGTTATTTTGAGTCTCCGTAGACAATCAACATAAAAATGTCACACACATGATGAGTATAAATAGAGAGAGCACCCCTCTCATTTGGACATACAAGTCACTCAAGAAAGTGTGAAAGAGATGGAAGATGAAGATTCTTTTGTATTTTATTGTTTATCTTATCTTGGTTTGGCATTGCACTTGGTGACAAAATCTATACTAAAGAAGTTGTTGGGTTTTCTCCCTTGTGGTTTCCCATAGGAAAATCTTTGTGTTGTTATACTTGTCTTTATTTTAGTGATAGCATTGCATACGGTTATGATGAAATAATTCTATTTGTTTGAATATCTAATATAACCATTAAAATTCTAATAGATAAGTGAATATTTCCAACAAGTTTGCTACTAAATTGTTGGCATGGGGGAGGTGCACTCTACAAATGACGTATATAGTTTATCCTTAAAGTCAAAGAGAAATCTATTAAAATAATAGAAAAATGTGCAAGGAGGGATTGAATTAAAAAAAAAAACATGTTAGAGGTAAGATAATAACGATAAAAAGATATAATTAGGACCAATGAAAGAAAATAAACAGGAAGATGCAAAGAGAAAGATGTATGAAGTATGAGTAGAAAGTCTCTCATGGCTTAATACATGTAAGAAGATATGGAGAGTAACATGAGATTAAAATGCACGGAGAAATGAGGGAGAAGTATTTGATTCATATCTTAATAACATACACCCATTTGATTCATCTCCTAGAAAAGGTATAAAATAAGTATATTGAAAGAGGATCTATGTTAGATAAATTTGAGGAAAATGGAGTAGAAGAGGAAGTACCATTACAAGAGATACATATTGGAATGGGTGTGTGCAAGAAGTTGAGGGACCTTTTAGATGCAATGGTAGAATGAAGTCAATCATGCTTGATCCATAAAATAGAAATCATCCCAAGTAATCCCGACCCTACCAAGCCTAATCCCAAGGTTGCCAACATGCATGCCAATTAGGATAGTAGACTAAAACGCACGCGCGTTTTGCTTCACTAAAACGCGCTCCCGTTTTGCTTCACTAAAACGCGCTCCCGTTTTGCTTCACTAAAACACGCTCCTGTTTTGCTTCACTAAAACGCGCTCCCGTTTTGCTTCACTAAACTTAGTACTAGAGTTATGTTTATAGGTATAAAGTTTTATTTATGGCTAAGAATTGCATAAAATGATTAACTCTTTGAACTTTGTTTAAACTTTAAACCCACGTTATGCTCTAATATGGATTTAACTTTGTTAAAGTTTTTATTCTATGATAGATTTGTTTAAAATTTATATCAATCCATACTATATTGGTATAAACTATGGACTTAAATGTGGATTTAAAACTATGCGGAAGTTTGAAAGATAAGTTTAGAGGGCTCCACAACTAGCAAGTTTTAATGCTACGCCAAGTGGAAGGTTTGATGTTGCACTTTAGGCTTAAA
>LPNX011127236.1:985358-1013743 GCA_001517045.1 Pseudotsuga menziesii | reverse complement strand
TCATGACTGTAATAAGTCCTGACTGCCATCATTAACCTCTGATTGCTGATAAACTCTAACTGCTTATAACCTTTGACTATTGTAAGAGAAATAGAGATGAACTCTCTATATGCTGAATGTAGCCCATTGTTTACCTTCAAATGATGACGTTAGACCTGTTGTAGGTGATGGCAGCCCTAATTTTAATGATGTTAGCACTTTAGAAAGGAACCAATAACCTCAATTCTTATCAAAATTGTACTTCTAGTTTTAGCTAATTTAGGGCTTTAACAAATCCTTGACATCCCTACTCGATAATAAATTTTCTCTTGATTGTTTTTTCCCCTAGGGGGTTTTTCCAGGGTCTGCTTGACCAAAATTACTGTCAGATTTTATAACTATTTGTTGTTTTTACCTTGTTTTTTGCTGCTAGAAATGCTTAATCAACAATATATCAGTCTACAGTACATTTCTATTTAATGCTTGAGAAAATTACTTGGGTTTTGATTACTGTTGAAGTATATGTAGTATTTTGCAATAATGTTTATTGTCAAAGAATTGCTACCTTATCTCTTGTATTAATTTTTTGGTTATGCTTTCAGAGTGCAGGTCGTTTGATGAGGGTGCTTTTTGAGATTGTCCTAAAAAGAGGATGGGCTCAGTTAGCCGAAAGAGCTCTTAATCTGTGCAGAATGGTTAATAGGCGCATGTGGAGTGTTCAAACTCCTCTTCGTCAATTCAAAGGCATCCCAAATGATATTTTGACCAAAATTGAAAAGAAAGATTTAGCTTGGGATCGATACTATGATCTCTCTGATCAAGAGATTGGGGAGCTCATTCGTTTTCCAAAGATGGGTAAAAGCATTCATAAATTTGTCCATCAGTTTCCAAAATTGGATCTTTCTGCTCATGTCCAACCAATAACACGAACTGTATTGAAAGTAGAACTAACTATCACTCCATATTTTCAGTCGGATGAAAAGATTCATGGATATGTGGAACCTTTTTGGATAATAGTAGAAGACAATGATGGTGAATATATACTCCATCATGAATATTTTATGTTAAAAATGCAGTTTGTTGAAGATGACCATCATCTGAGCTTCACTGTCCCCATCCATGAACCTCTTCCTCCCCAGTACTTTATTCGTGTTGTATCTGATAAGTGGTTAGGGTCACAGACAATATTGCCAGTTTCATTTAGACATCTTATTTTGCCAGAGAAATACCCACCTCCAACTGAGTTGCTAGACTTGCAGCCACTTCCTGTGTCTGCGTTAAGAAATCCCTCATATGAAGCACTTTATCAACAGTTTAGACACTTCAATCCTATTCAAACTCAGGTATTTACTGTGCTTTATAACTCAGATGATAATGTTTTAGTTGCAGCACCTACTAGTAGTGGTAAGACTATCTGTGCTGAGTTTTCTTTACTACGATTGCATCAAAAAGGCACAGACAGTGTATTTCGATGTGTCTATATTGCTCCTATAGAAGATCTTGCCAAAGAGCGATATCGGGATTGGGAGCAGAAATTTGGCAAAGGATTGGAACTAAAAGTAGTTGAGCTGACAGGTGAATCTGCAACTGATTTGAAGCTCCTTGAAAAGGGCCAGATAATAATAAGCACACCAGAGAAATGGGATGCTTTGTCTCAGAGATGGAAATAGCGCAAACTGGTTCAGCAAGTCAGCCTTTTCATTGTGGATGAACTTCATTTAATTGGAGGAGAGGGTGGTCCAATCCTGGAGGTAATTGTATCTAGAATGAGGTATATTTCAAACCAAATTGAAAATCGTATCCGTATTATTGCGCTTTCCACTTCACTTGCAAATGCTAAAGATCTTGGAGAGTGGATTGGTGCTACTGCACATGGGCTTTTCAATTTTCCACCTAGTGTGCGTCCTATACCAATTGAGATCCACATTAAAGGGATTGATATAGCCAACTTCGAGGCTCAAATGCAGGCAATGACCAAGACAACTTACACATTGATGCCAGGGCTCAAGTGCCTTATTGATAAATGATTTTTTTTTTTAAACGCCTACAGACGTCGCTTAACCGACGCTTCTGTAGGCGTTTTTATTTTTTTTAAACATTCATAACCGTCACTTAACCGACGCTCAATATCCCTATCCGTCACTTAATCGACGTTGCTAAATGTCGCTTTTCCGACAGTTATAGTTTCTATCTGTCGCTTAATCGACGTTGCTAAATGTCGCTTTTCTGACAGTTATAGTTCATATCCGTCGCATAACCGACGGAACATCCTTTCGCTTATACGACAGCCACAGTTGATATCCGTCGCTTATCCGACGGCAATTCTATCACTTTACCGACGGAATGAAGAGTTATTTTATTAAAAAATTTCAGTACTGTCGAAGAAATTCCGTCGCATAACCGACACTATAAATTTAACCAACGGTTGCTTAGGTGTCGCTTAAGCGACGGTTACCTAGGTGTCGTATCACCGACGAAAAGTTTTTGACGGTTAAAAAAAAATCAAAGTGTCGTTCATGCGACAGGGAAGTGTCAAAAATCCGACATGATAGCCATCGGATTTTTGGTCAAAATGTAGTAGTGTGACTGCATAGTTTTCTTTGAGTGAGGCATAGAAATCTACGATATTGCCTGGGTTCATTCAGGGTCAATATTGATACCTTGTTTTGAAACTACAAAACCCAATAACTTACCTTCTGTAACTGCAAAGATGGATTTCTTGGGATTCAAGGAGATCCCATATTTCCTGCAACGCTCGAAAACCCTCCTAAGATGTGTTAGGTGATCAGCTCTATTTTTTGAAAAGACAGTTATATCATCAAGGTAAATGACGACAAATTGGCCGATCAGACCTCTGAATGCAATATCCATTGCCCTTTGAAACGTTGCTCCGGCATTAATTAAACCAAACGGAATTTTCCTATAGGCATAAGTTCCCCAAGGGGTTCTGAAGGTTGTTTTCAACTGATCTATTTTGGATGCTAACACTTGGTTGTATCCCGAAAAGCCATCTAAAAGTGAGAACATTTCAGATCCAGAAACCTGTTGTAAGATCTTTTCCATAGGGGGAACGGGATAATTATCTTTTTTCTGAAACCTTGTTTAGATTTCGAAAATCGACACATAATCTAATTTCTCCATTTTTCTTTCTAACCGGGATGATATTTTCCACCCATTGCGTATGCCGTACTGGAAAAATTATTCTAGCAGCGAGGAGTTTGTTAAGCTCCTTCTTAACAGCCGGTTCTAGGCTAGGGTGCATTTTCCTCAACTTCTGCTGGAAAGGTTTAGCCTGTTGTTTCATGGGGATGACATGTTGCATTATGTTTGGATCAAATGTCTTGAGATTATCATACGTCCAAGCAAAAATGTCTCTAAACTCATTGAAGAGTCGCATAAAGGTTGTTTTTTCTTGGGGAGTAGACGTACTTCCCAGATTGACACATTGAGGATTGTGTTCAGTGCCTAAATTTATGATTTCATATTGCATAGTAGAACTGTTGGTTTTATAGTTCCTTACACCTTTAAACTTGTCTTTCAAATCATAGAATTTCTCAAGTTTAATTACAGATCTAGGGAGAGTACTGACCTAATCAAGAGATTCTTCAATTGAACAAGGTTTATGAATTACCGCAAAGTTGTACAGATCTTCATCATGAGTCATTTCATTGATGACTGTGTCTTTGAAGGTGTCTTTCATGGTTAAAAACTCAATTAACTGCTCGTCATGGTCAAAAACCCTCCAATTGACAACATTATTAGGTATGGAAGGCCTGAAAAGCAGTTCAACAGAGAAAGAATCAGCAAACATCCCTTCAGATGGAATCAACCTTGAAGCAACGTTAGCTAACAGATCTGCTTCCTGATTCAAATAACGAGGAATAGAATTTATGTTAAAAGCTTCAAATGATAATAACAAATTCCACACCTCTATCTAGTAATTTCTTAGATGTCCAGCAATGCAATGTATAGTGTTGCGTACCTGTCTAACGATAATTTCAGAGTCTCCTAACACTACCAAAGCTTTAGCTCCTAGATCAATTGCCTTTTTCAGCCCTTGAATAAGGGCTTCATATTCAGCAATATTATTGGTGCACTCAAATTCCAACCTGCAAGCAAAAAAATATCTTTTCCCATGGGGATCTATTAATAACCAACCAGCTCCTTCCTTGGACTTAGATCCATCAAAGTACAGTGACCAGAGCCCATTATTCAGGTCCAAATGTGCAGTGTTTAGAACTGGAATTTCATCTAAAACTTGTGTAAAATGAAAAACTTCGGACCGTTGTTCTGGGTCTTGGACTAACTGGGTCTTGGTTACTACAGAAGGCTCATTGAATTATTCTCCAAGGTTTCATACACAATCACTTCTTGGCAAAATAATGGATGAAATTTGAGTGGACACCAAAATGTGAAGAAATTTTTCAACTATTGAAGAACCTTTTCACAAGTGCTACAATTCTGAAAATTGCAAATATAGAAGATGATTTTGTGGTGTGTGTTAACCCAAAAAATCCCTCAGTAAGCTCTACATGACCTACACCACCCAAATACATCTATGTACGACCCTCATTTGACCCCCACACCCTCAAAAAGGCTCAAAAATATAAAAAAGGGCTTAAAAACCCCTAAAAAGAGCCAAAACAGCTCTCATAGGGGATAAAACCTCCAAAAAGAGGCTAAAACCCCTCAAAGGGGCTTAAAAACCCCAAAGGAGCTAAAGATTGGGCGCAAGGGGCTTAAATCCCAAAAAAGAGGCTAAATCCCCAACCAGGGGCTTAAAACCCTAAAAATCTCAAGAAATAAGTATAAATAGAGGGGTGGGGGTCACTCTCAAATGACTTTTTCTCTTCCTAACGTTATGTTTCCTATGTGAGTGCCTTGAGACCATTTTCCTCTCAAGCCACTCGCCCTCCCTCTCCTCCATTTCTCCATTGAGCCAAAGCTCCCATTCCATTGAGAGGTGCTCCCAAAGCTACGGCATGGTGGCCCATTTCCACCCAGAGAAGGTATATTTTTGTTTTAGTTCATTTTTATTGTAGTTTTCTAACACAGTTTTCTTGCAGGTTTATTGATCATGCTTTGTTACAGGTTTCCATTGATTTCTTGCAGTTATTTCATTTTTTAACAGTGCTTTGCAGGGTTTCTACAGCTTGGTCCCAATCTTGTTTGTAGGTCCTCTCTTCCAACCCCACAGGAACCCTATCCTTTCATCCTATAGACAGAAGGTAGTCATTTCTACACGTAGCCAGGGTTTTCCCTGAGCTACAGATTGGCAACCATACCGGGTCGATCCCACTGGATCCCTAGGTTTTGTTTTTAATATTTTTCTTACTTAGTTTGATAGATCTTTGCTTATTTAGGTTTATAGATCTGTTTATTTCATTTTTTTATTGTTTCATCCATAGTACCAGTTATTGTTGGTCGTTCTTTGATTTGCAAATTGTTCAACTATGCAAAAACAGCTGAACCGATTTTTTGAAAATTCACTTGTGTTTGGGCTTGTTTTCTGCCCAAAAAGTTGCTCCATTTGCGAATATGCCTGCAATTAGGGTAAAGGGTCCATTTATGAAGTGGGTTTTCAACCATTTGAGGTAATTCATCATGGTTTGATCACAATCCATCCTACAAAAACAAGTCCTCTACAGGTGCACAACCCATTTTTCTTTACTTTGTATGAGCATTTTAACTTTTTGGGTTTGTCTGTTTGCTACTATTGGGACTGTCAGTGCGGCTCAGCCGCCTCTATCCATCAATTTGTGTTTATTTCATTTCAGTCTCTATTTATTTCATTGCAGCTTATGTAAATCACTGTTAAATCAAATGGTTAATTGGTTAAAAAATCTGATTAAAGCTTGGATAAAATTACTATAGGTTTCAATCCTTAATTTTAAATTAATAGCTTGCCTAGCCATTACTCCTCTACCCAGTCATCACCCTTCGAGGTATTCTAGGATAAGACGAAGGGTGAATATCATATAATAATAGGCACTTCACCTATCATTTTTTAAAACCACTAAAAATGGGTGACTTGGAAGGTAGAGGGGGTGGTAGGCCCAAGGGGCCTCACGGCATTCACGTCCTCCCTGTTGACCGACCTTGCACTCAAAGGGTGACCTGAGGATCTATGGATGAGCTTAGTCCCATTGTGTTGAGATACCAACACTCTTTCTTGGTTGAATAGAGATACAAGTGTAAGGAAGTCACCTAGTCAGGCTACCACGGTTCAGATTCAAGTATGGCATGTATTCAAGTTTCTGTTCACAATTTACTGCTATCATAAACAATTTATTCATGTTCTGCAATACAATCTCTGCGGAGTATTCGTAAACCATACAAGCAGCCACTAAGTGTAACAGAAATATAAAAGACATACACACAAACCATACCACATAAAACAACCAAACTCAGTTCATGACGCTGAGCTAGCCATTAAAATTTATAATTTACACTAATTCAAACACTTGCAGTCTTTGAGGGCATAAGTCCCTGACTGCCTTAACCATGGGAAGTACTTGGGCTCAGCCCAGAAACTCATTGTGAGGAGTACCACGGGAACCCCAAAGTATCTGGCCGCTGAGAGGAATTCCCAAGCGAAACAGGCAATGACCCCCACCGATTGACTAGCACTCCTATGAGGAAAAAGCCAAGCACTATCTCTTGGCAGTCTTGGTGGTCAAGTGACCACTTGAAAGCCAATAGGAAGCCACTAAAATTGGGGTCCAAAATGACACTACCATATTTCAACACCTGACATACCAACCAGACACAATTGATCCCCCACGCTCTTCCTCATGCCTAAGAGGTGATCCACCACATTTGGGTCCTTGAACCAACACCATCGAGACCATTTTCAACAACCCTCTACACCATCATAAGGCCAGACGGCCTCTAATTCAGACTTAGAATCATACCAATCTGAGCCACATCTACATACTGCACCATCTAGCTGCCCCATGGCTGGTGCAAACCTGGATCCATTTTGCGGCTTGGTGATTGGAAATGGACCCATGTCCATACCCCACACCACCACCACCACCCCTGCTGGTGGCCCTAGCACTATCATGCAACCTGTCATAAGTCAGCTACCACCACCCATACTGACCAGTCAAACTGCCCCACCTGTTATGCCTGGGGTAAATGTCCCTTCCACTCACACTGTCCCATTTGGCATGCCTGGGGGCAGTGGCCCTTCCACTCACACTGTGTCACTTACCATACACGGGGGTGGTGGCCCGTCCATAACTATGCCACAAGTACCCCCAGTCACGTAGGTACATCATGTTCCTACAAACCCCACCACCATCATTGCTCCATCACACATCAACCTTGGGTCAAACCTTCATTTCATGGCATGCCTCATCCTTCCTGACTGAGCTCAGTTAACAAATGACTCTATCTACCATCAAACCTTTTGGCCTCCCATGCCAACCAAGCTCCCCTCAAACATTCCCAAGTTTGAAAGGAAGGTGGGGGAGTGCCCCCAAAACCATATCATGATGTTTCACCTATGGTGCTCATCAAACATCATCATATATTATTTGATCAGACTCACACTATTCCAACACACCCTCACAGGTGTTGTAGCCAAGTGATACATTGAGCTACCACAAGCCAAGTACCCAGACTTCAACTCCTTTTCCTTTATGTTCCCGCAATATTTCCAGCTCCCCATCAGATATGATGAAGGAGTGTAAATCTTGCTATCTTCCCGCCAAAACACTACGACCCACATCCACGAGTGGAGGTGATGTCGTAACGTGTGCAAGATCAAGCTTGATGATAGGATCTTCCTGGACTTGTTAACCCAAAAATCCCCCACATAGCTCTCAATGGCCTACACCACCTAAGGACGCCATCTCACAACACTCATTTCACTCCATAAGACCTTCCATTTGACTCCCACGCCTCCAAAAGAGCCCAAGGATGAAGAAAAGGGCTAAAAACCCCAAAAAAGAGCCAAAAATAGACCCCCGGGAGCTAAAGCCCTCAAAAAGGGGCTAAAACCCTGAAAGGGGCTAAAGTTAGGGTATAAGGGGCTAAAGGCCCAAAAAAGGGGCCAAATCCCTAACCAAGGGCTTAAAACCCTAAAACCCCTTGGAAAAACTATATAAGGAGGGTGGGGGGTCACTCTCAAAACACCCCTCACTTGCCTATTGTTATGTTGCCCGTGGATGCTTTGAGACCTCTTGCTCTCAAACCACCCACTATCCCTCTCCTCCATCTCCATTTCTCCAAGCCATTGCTTCCCAACCAAGAGAGAGGTGCTCCCATGAGCTAGGGCATGGTGGCCCATTTCCACCTAAGTGAGGTATAATCTTTGTTTATGCTTGTTTTATTTGTTTTTACTTCTAACCCTCATCTCTATTTGCAGGTTTTTCATTCACTTTGTTTGCAGGTTTTGGAGGCGGAACCCTAACATACTGTGTGCAGAGAGGTTCAACAATGCTCCATCATCTCTCTTCTTCTTTATTTTCTGTCATTAGTTCTTAGATTTAGTTTCCAGTAGCTACCATTTACTTAGTCTTGCTTAGATTAGCTTAGTTTCGATTTGCAGCTCTGTTTATGCCATTTTTACATTCCATTTTTTACTGTTTTCAAAGGGTAGGAACCTACCCTTATGCCCTATAGTGAGGAGAAATTCTCACTACAGCTTTGGCGACTCCCCTAGGTCAATCCGACAGGATCCTTGGGTAAAAAATTTCAAGTTTTCAAGTTTTTAGTTTTTACCCTAGTTTTCAGAAATCTTAGTTTAGATCTGTTTATATCTACTTTATTTCCTATTTCTATTAGTGCCGAAGCCTCTGCTAGGCCGAGCCAAGTCAGACTGACACCAGTGCCAGTTACTGTCGGCCATATTTGACCCTGCCTCACCAAAACACCCCTTTCCGGAGCAAGTCGCTCTTATCAGGGGAAAAGGTGAGACAAGGCACACTTAATCCCTAGACAGGTGTGCCCAGGGTGCACTTAATCCTTAGATAGGTGTGACTTCAGCCCAGGAGCTCAAGTTGCGGCTATTTTGGCATTTTGTGTGACCCCCTTGCTCATTTCTGGAAAAATCTCGCGTCCCCCTCGCGGGATTTGGTCAAAAATGTGCGGCCTATCACACATAAGTTGTTTTTAAGTTTAATTAATAGTAATTTGCAGTTTCGGAGGACTTTCAGTGTGGCCCAGCCGACTCTGTCCACCATTGTAGGTCTCTTTTAATTCCAGTTTTCATTTTTTGCAAATAAATCAATGAACAATGTGTATATGCTAAATCAACCATTAAGGCCTAATAAAATGAATTACTCTAACTAAAAGTAACTTAAAATTAACCATCTTGCTACCCCCTTCCTCCTCTACCCAGTCATCACCCTTCAGGGTATTCTGGGATACAACGAAGGGAAAGCTCATATAGATCTAGGCACTCCATGGTACTTTTCCTAAACCACTAAAACCAGGTGACCTGGAAGGTAGAGGGGGTAGAGAAGGAGGGCTTATCATGGCGCTAAGCGTCCTCCCTGTTGACCAACCTAGCACTTGGAAGGTGACCTATGGATCTACGGATGGGATTAGTCCCATTGTGTTGAGAGCCCAGCACCTTCTCTTGGTTGAAGAAGAATACCACTGAGAGGTAGACATTTAGTTAGGCCAACAATTCATGGTTAATCACCATATTTGCTGACAAATTTTTGTTTATGTTTGCATACAAAACCATGACATGAACTCTACCATGAATTCATAAACCATATTGCAAACCAAATACCAGAACAAACAAGAAAACCAACACACCATACCAAATAATTAACCCAACTTAATTCATGATGCTGAGTAAGCCTTAAAATTTACCAAATTTACACTAAGTTCAATCAATTCTGCAGTCTTTGAGGACAAAAGTCCCTGGTTGCTTCAACTGTGGGAAGTACTTGGGCTTTGCCCAGAAACTCATTGTGAGGAGTACCACAGGAACCCCAAAGTAGCTGGTCACTAAGAGGAATTGCCAAGCGAAATGGGCAACGACCCCTTCCGATTGAGTAGAACCACCCGTGAGGAACAAGCCAAGCGTTGTCTTCTGGCAGTCTTGGTGGCTGAGAGAACACCTTCAGCCAATAGGAAGCCATTGAAACTGGGGTCCAAATGTCATACCTACCAATTTCATACACCAAAGCAAACACAATTGATCCTCCACGATCTTCCTCATTCCTAAGAGGTGAACCACCACCATTTGGAACACTCAGTCGGCACCGTCGTAGTCGTTCTCAGCGATCTCCCACACCATCAGAGGGCCACACAGCCTCTGGTTCTGATTCAGACCCATATTATTCTGAACCAGACCTCCACACTGCACCATCTAGCCCCGTGGCTACTACAAACCCAGATCCATTTTTCGGCCTAACCTTAGCAAGTGGACCCATGTCCACATCACAACCTGTCGCCCACAATGTGGCAAGCGGTCCAAGCACAGTCATGTAGAATATCATTAGCCAATTTCCACCACCAATAGTGACCAGCCAAGCTAGCCCAGTGGTAACACACGGGGGAAGTGGCCCCTCCACACACATTGTCTCCCCTGCCACACAGGGGGGCAGTGCACCGACCACCCACATTGCCCCTACCACCATGCATGGGGGCAATGCCCCCGCCACCCACACCATCCCACACACAACACTTGGAGGAATTGGCCCATCTGCTATGGTGCCACCACAAGCAGCCCCAGCCATGCAGATGCATTATGCACCTGCAAACCCCACCCCCATTGTGGCCCCATCCCACATCAACTTAGGGTCAAATCTGCCCTTCATGGCTCATTTGAACTTGCTTGACTTGGATAGATTAACGAATGATCCCATATACCACCAAGCTTTTTGGCCACCTATGCCAACAAAGCTGCCATCAGACATCCCAAAGTTTGAAGGCAAAGCCAGGGAATGTCCCCAAAATCATATAATGACATTCCATCTATGGTGCTCATCCAATAGCATCATAGAAGACTCCATTAGACTGAGTTTGTTCCAACGCACGCTTACAGGTGTTGCAGCCAAATGGTACATTGAGATGCCACAAGCCAAGTACCCCGACTTCAACTCCCTAACCTTCATGTTCCTACAGTATTTTCAACTCCCTATCAGATATGACAAGGGGGTGGAGATCCTGCTATCATGTAGCCAAAACACCGCCACTCACATCACTGATCATATCCATGAGTGGTGGTGGCGTCGTAGCTTGTGTAAGATCCAACTTGATGATAGGATCTTCTTGGATTGGTTCCTCAAGACTTTGCTCCCACCCATCGCAAAGGACATCGCATCTGAACGTCCCCAATCTGAAGAAGAGGCCATACTGAAGGCCCAACAATTTGACCTCATCTATGTCCAGTCTGGATACTTGTACACTGTCATTCCAGATGCTCCCCGTCCAAGTACCTCTTACCGCAACGCACCAGGGGCATCCCATGCAGCGAATGGCATCATAGGGTCAGTCTTCCAACAACCACAGCCTCAACCGACACCACCTGCCATGACACCACAACCAAGCAACACCGCTAATGTTGCGTACCAAAACCAAGCTCCAGACTATGCTAGAATGATGTCCCAGTTCGGAGCAACAAACCTCTTATGCACAACCTGCGCCACTACAGCATGCTCAGACCATTTCTTGGAAAACAAAATAGTATGTGGGACAAATTCCCACATTCATGGCACCACCACCCCCATAAATATACTATGCACCACTAGTGCAACAAGTTCAAGCCCCCACCCCTTCTCCACCCGCTCCGTTGGGACAAGTGTTCGCACAACAAAACCGTCCCAACCAGTCTGCCCCCGACAATCAACAAGGGAAAGCTAGAAACAACAGGCCCCACAACTAAGGCAACAACCAACCATAGGGAGGCAGTCAGCAACCGAACCCTCCCAATAATGTCGTGGCTAACCGGGCAGCCCAAAACCCCCCATGGTAGAATCCACCAAGACGCAATGCACCGTTGCACACAAACCAACCATGTACACTATGTGATGTCTATGAGCATTACACATTTGATTGTCCCCTCATGGCTTGTGCTAAGTAAGCCATTCAAAATGAGGCCCAACAGGCCGCCAATGCCCCCACTCAAGCACAACCCAACTAGGCACCACAAGGACCTCCTCCCATGGTGCTTCAAAACCCACTACCAGTTCAAGGACTGGTGGCAACCGCTCCCCCTCCCCAGGACAATCCCAATGCTCTGGGGGCATCGCCCACGGCTGAAACAGGTGTTCACCACCTGATGACCATGACCACTAAAGAGGTCAACTTACAAACTAGACGAAATCAGTACAGTACCACCACCGAACCTGCCGACTCATCAGCAGCATCCATATCTAAGACAACCAACCTACCTCTCCAGTTACCCCCATTCCTGTGCCCCCCCATATGTAGAATTGTCAATAACTCCACAGCTAGAGCTGCAGTCAGCTATAGCATTGTGGATGATTTGGCCCAAACGCCAACCACCATGTCCACTCTTGAGGTACTTAAAACGTGCCCAACACAGCGGAAATCCTTACTAGCCTCTTTAGGGGAAGTAGACCCCTCCAATTCCAAGCTAATCACATTTGACACAGAGAACGAAGAGCCGCGCATGCCCTCCACTATCGCCTTCCAAATCCCAGTATCCATCCGGAACTTGGTTGTGCACCGATGCATAGTGGATGAGGGGGCATCCACGTGCATCATGTCTACCTTGGTTTGGCGGAATCTTGGATCACTAATTCTGCAACCGTCCTCCATGACTCTGTGGGCTTATGATGGACACCCCACTAAAGCCCAAGGAATCCTCTCCCATTTCCCCATCACATTAGCCAGGAAGACAGTCATGATCGACATCGAGGTCATCAACGCTCAACTGGATTACAACCTCCTCCTTGGGAGGAGTTACATGTACGCCATGTGATCCGTCGCGTCAACTGTCTTCCACCTCATAATGTTCCCCCATGAAGGGAAGATTGTGATGGTTGACTAGCTCACCTACCATGATCCGCAAGGGTTAACAGTGCCTGCCAACGCTATCCCTACCATCACCACCACCGAGCCGCAAGGGGTGACCGCACATGCTAACGTCATCCCTGCAACCAAAACTGTGGTTGAAAACACACCAGCTTCCCCACTATTGAATGTGGGCCCTGGGTTGTTTACCGATCCCACCATGACGGCTCCTTTCCTGTTCGTGTCACCATCACCGACACAAAAGAAAACTGCAGACTTGTGCATGGTCTCATCAAGCACCACTTCACCCAAACAGCAACCGCAGCTGCAGTCCCAACCACAACATCATCCGCATCCACAACGCCAACAGCAGCCACAACATCACCCATAGCAGCAGCATTACACACAACCGCAACCACAACCTCACCCCCACATGCAACCAACCGGGAGTTATGTGGGCTCATCTCCAGTCCATACAATTCCCTTCCTCTTTCCCCCACCTGGTGTCATGAGCAAGCCGGTCATGGCCACCTTAACCCTACCCAACTTTACGTTGGGATCCCAGTGTGGTATCTAGATCCACCAGCTCGACCAACAATGCCCCAGGTTGTGTTAACTCCAATGCAACCTATTGCAGTTGAGTCTCACCTCCCACCTGATCTGCATAAGCCAACCGCCACACCCGCACCTGCACCACTCCAACCTAGAAGGGCTAAGGGAAAGAACATGAAAGCCACCACAGAACCACAACAAGTCCCACCTTGTGCTGTCTTCCAACAACAGGGCCATCCAACTTAGAATTGCCCTGAAATCCCAGTAATCCGTGCACATCTGGATGCCATGGATATGAACAAAAACATCCCTGTGGTTTAACTCCCAACTATGCCACTAGTCAAGAACAAGGCATTGAGGACAAACCATTCTTGTGCCCTTTGCGACTTGTATGGACATTACTCCCACCATTTCCAAGACCTACCCGAATTTTGAATGGCTCTCGCTAACCTCCGTCACCATTCCCTTGAGTCAGAGATCACCTTGATCGAAGAAGTTCACCCACCACTGCCTTATTCAGACACCATGTCCATTTACATGATGTCCATTTCAACTGACCCTCTTGTCTCCACCATCATCAATAGCCCATCAGACCTGTCTCTTCCGTTGTTTCCCCAGCCATATCCGCAACCTCAGTTGCAACCTCAACCTAAGTTACCAGGGAAACATTGGGGTTCATTCCCGCTCAACATGATCCTTTTCCTTTTCCTTTTCCTTTTCTTTTTCCTACCATCCAGGATCATGAGTAAGTGTACCTTGGCAACCCTCCATCTACAGGATTTCACACTAGGAGATCCTTTGTGGTACCTTGAACCACCTACCATACCTCTGAGGCCCCAGGATGTGTTGACTCATGTCCAGCCAATTGAGATGATGTTGCACCTACCTCCAGGTCCATCAAAGACTCCTTCTGTCTCTAGGCCTGCCCCTCTTCCTCCAACAGAGACTGGGGGAAAGGACACCAAAACCACAACCAATACCATTTTCATGATATCTAGCACTAGTTTCCCTTTCACCTCATCGGCTGTGGAAGATCCACCTAATCTATCCCGGCACCATTTACGCGATGTTGAAGATATATGTAAGACCGCCTTCGGTTTTACCCCATTCCCTTTAAACCATAGTGTAGAATCTGTTCTTCCCATAAAAGACCAGATTTTGTCATCCCACCTTGCCAATGACCTTTGTCTCGGCAAGGGGACATACACCCTTATTGACTCTGATGGACAACTCTTGGAGAACCCCCGCAACGGGGTCTACCTTAAGAGATTTTATTCTTAACATCACCAATGAGTCGCTTCATTTTCTTTTCTTGTTTTTCAACATTTTTTACCACAAGTTAGGGGAAGCACCATTCGCTGCTACTTCAAAAGTCACTCGAAACCTATTCGAGACACCTCTCACACCTCCGGGATCAAATTTCCATTTCCTTATGAGACCATCATCTTACGTTTAATAAGTCAATTTCGGGACCATTTCCCACAAGTCACCTCGATTTACAAGCCATGACATGATGATGCGAGTGTCTATAGACTGGTACTTATATCACACTTCCCGACCGCAACTCATGCAAGTTGTTGGGCCACTGCCCGTTAAGGATTGTACCATAATTTTACTTTTTGTATTTATAATTGTCTTTTTTCACCACACCTTACGCAAACATCTAGACCATTGTCTACAAAACCCTTTGTTTTTCTTCCATGTATTTGACATAGAAGTGTCCTCGGGCCACTGCCCATTAAGCAATGTAATTTTAGCTTTTATTTTGTATTTTTAACACATAGATTGTCTTTCCTTTTCACCGCACCTTACGCGGACCTCTGGACCACTGTCCACAACACAATTTATTTTCTTGCACATATTTGGCATATAAATTCCTCTGGACTTGTACTTACATCGCATGTGGTCAAGTCCATCCACATTAACACACACACACGCTCTCTTGACCTCTGTCTGAGAGCCACCTCGATTTGTGTGCCTCTGTCGCACCGACTCGTGAGCCTCTGTCGAGATCTATCCCATGCATGTATTGGTATGTTTAAGAGCCTTCTGCTCCATCCTTACTGCACGGATGAACTTTGGACCTCTAACCACTGTCCCGATAGGGGGCATCGCTCATGCCACCACAGTCGGTTGACTGCAATGGAGTTTCATTTAAGCTCTTTTCTGACTCCTTAAAACAATGAAAAGATCGCCTAGCGCATTTGCTTCCTTTCCCGCTCGCTAAAGTACAGGAAAGGGCGTCTACATCATCTTGTTTATCTCCTTTTATGGACCATGTAGACCATTTCATGAAAAGGACCTCCCTTGGCACCCTGAAGCCAAGACCATTCCCCTCTGCATACTTTTGTGCTTTCTCAGGCAGAGGGGCCGCACTTGACAAAAAATCACACCACCGGTTGTCATTAAGCTATTTTCCATCCGTTTCATCAAGAAAATATCACTGAGCAAACTTGGTTTCGTTCATGCTTGTAAAATTATTTGAATGACCGTCCATTCAGTATAGGTTTAACCTTTTCCGACCTGATTGGACTACCAATGGTAAAGAAGTCCCTCATCCCCTCCAGGATGGGCGAGCTCTCCTATGTATACTTTTATTCTTTTTCGGGCACGGGAGACTACCAAAAAAAAAGAGCCCCCACTAGAGTCTTCTTCGTGCTTTCAGACTCTCTAAAATTGAAAGAACCATCAAGCACTTACCTTCTCAGGCTCGCCAAAAATCCACGAGATCGTACCACAAAGGTGTCCCTAGACACCACCCCACAAAAAACAGTTTGGCAGCATCCCCACATTGGGTCACCTTTGTTCAGAGAACTCTGCAATGTGTCTTCCTTGGATCCCATCAGTATCAAAAGTGCCCACCTCCTCCAAGTATTTCCCATCTGTAGTGATATTCTCAGTATTATGGCTATGATCCCATTCCCATGAGTTAAGTTTCATTTGCTTCCTGGTCCACCCTGCCATCATACTCTGGACAAAGGAAGTTTGAGTCTCCCACTCCCCCCCCTACCCCTGTTCAGTTCTTCCCTTCCCTCCCCTCCCCCCCAATTCAGTGAGTCAGTCCACAGATTGCTTCACATCTTTCGGTTATCCCTCGTGCTCCTAGTCAAGGAAACATCATCACCTTGACCAGGGGCAAGTCTCCCTCTGTCGACGCCAACACACATATTCCAGAGGATAGACCCAGAGGTCCATGTACCTTGGTTTCATTGACATCATTGATGAGTTCCTTGGACCACTTGAGAGGAGTCCTTAGTGCCTCTCAGGATGGTTGTGTCTCACATGCTCGACTTCAACTCCATCATCACACCATTGAGATTCGTATAGGTTTTGGTCCACACTGTACTTGGTCGAAGACCCTGGATGTTACCCGACTCTAGCACATTGGTGAGTCCACTTGTGGGACCTAAACAGGTTATGTCCCTTGTGATTTTTGGGTTGCGTTGGAGACAGTGATCAGAATCCCCAGCAGTGCTTCGATATACCTTTATGATTGATGCAGCATACTTGTACCACAGAGACTCTGACTCTCAATCAGTGATTCCACACAGCTATGTACCAGATCCAGCCGACCGACAGTCATGAAGATGTAGCATTCCATGAGAATGCGATGGGTCCAATGTACCAGATCAGTATTGTATTTAGCCTCACATGGAGGCAACCATCATTGCAACAACAGTTGTATATGATTGGCTCTTGTATTTTAGAGCATAGATCAAATTATTCTTTTGACATTGTCACGAGCATGGGAATGCCTGCCTCATCCATAAACATGTCACACATTTATTGTATCTCACCCATTGATGGGAACCAAATTAATACAAAACCAAAACCCACCATGCCCCAGCCCCGGAAGCACCACCTCTCGACAGCAAATCCTATGATGTTTGTTGGCCATATGTTGAGCTCCTGCCCTCACACATCAGGGGGTAATCTATTAACCCAAAAATCCCCCACATAGCTCTCAATGGCCTACACCACCCAAGGACACCATCTCACAACACTCATTTCACTCCATAAGACCTTCCATTTGACCCCCACACCTCTAAAAGAGCCCAAGGATGAAGAAAAGGGCTAAAAACCCCAAAAAAGAGCCCAAAATAGACCCCCAAGAGCTAAATCCCTCAAAAAGGGGATAAAACCCTGAAAGGGGCTAAAGTTAGGGCGGAAGGGGATAAAGCCCTGACCAAGGGCTTAAAACCCTAAACCCATTGGAAAAACTATATAAGGAGGGTGGGGGGTCACTCTCAAAACACTCCTCACTTGCTTATTGTTATGCTGCCCGTGGTTGCTTTGAGACCTATTTCTCTCAAACCACCCACTCTCCCTCTCCTCCATCTCCATTTCTCCAAGCCATTGCTTCCCAACCAAGAGAGAGGTGCTCCCATGAGCTAGGGCATGGTGGCCCATTTCCACCTAAGTGAGGTATAATATTTGTTTATGCTTGTTTTATTTGTTTTTACTTTCTAACCCCCATCTCTATTTGCAAGTTTTTCATTAACTTTGTTTGCAGGTTTTCTCCATTGTAGCTTAGGTTGATTTTGCAAGTTTTGGAGGCAGAACCCTAACATACTGTGTGCAGAGGGGTTCAACAATGCTCCATCATCTCTCTTCTTCTTTATTTTCTATCATTAGTTCTTAGATTTAGTTTCCTATAGCTTCCATTTACTTAGTCTTGCTTAGATTAGCTTAGTTTCGATTCGCAGCTCTATTTATGCCATTTTTACATTCTGTTTTTTATTGGTTTTAAAGGGTAGGAACCTACCCTTGTGCCCTATAGGCACAAGGGATCCATTCTTACCCCTGTAGTGAGGAGAAATTCTCACTACAGGACTAGTTCTTGAAAACCTTGCTGCCACCTATAGCCAAGGACGTTGCCTCTGAACATCCCCAAATAGAGGAAGAGGCCATCTTGAAGGCCCAGCAGTTTGACCTCATTTACGCACAGTCCGGATACCTTTACACTATCATTCCAAATGCTCCCCATGCAAGAACCTCCTATCGGGATGCACCAGGGGCATCCCATGCTACAGATGGCATCATAGGCTCTATTTCCCACCAAACACAACATCATGAGACACCACCCATGATGCCTCCGCACCCAAGCAACACCCCTAGTGTTTCCTACCCAAACCAATCTCATGATTATTCAAGAATGATTTCTCAATTTGGAGCTACAACCTCCTATACAAAACGTGTGCCACGGCAGTGGGCCCATGCACCTTCTTGGCCAGCACAACAATATTCGGGACAGATGACCAAATTTGTGGCACCGCTAGCCCCTCAAGTTTACTATGCACAACCAGTGCAAGCCGCTCAAGCCCCCACCCCAGCCCTACCGGCACCTCTAGGACAAGTGTTTGCTCAACAAAATCATCCCAACCCACCTTCCCCCAACAACCAATAGGAACAAGGAAGAAACAATCAAGCTAGGAATCAGGGTAACAACCAACCCCAAAGAGAAAACCAACATCCTAACCCCCCCCCACAATGCTGCCAACCCGACAGTGCAAAATCCCCAACAACCCAATCCACCTCGACAGAACACCCCATTACAGACCAACAAACCATGCGAGCTGTGTAATGTCTATGGGCACTACACCCATGAATGTCTGCTTATGGGATGCGCAAAAAAAATCCTCCATGACAAAACCCAGCAAGGAAACAATGCAGCTGCCCAAACACAACAAAACCTAGCACTACCGGTCCCTCCTCCCATGGTGCTCCAGAACCTGTTACCAGTCTAAGGATTGGTATAAACTGCACCCTTTCCCCAAACCGCTCCTGTAGCCCACCCTGTTCCACATCCCACGGAGACAGGAGTACACCAACTGCTAGCGATGACAACTAAAGAGATCAACCTACAGACTAGGTGGAACCAATACGGATCCGCTCCTGAAACCCCTAACATAGTAGCAGCATCCACATCCAACACTGCCAATGTTCCTCTTCACCTTTTTCCCCCCACAACAGGCCCGCATCTCCCCTTCAGGAACCTTTCCAACAACACTACTACGAGGGTGGTAGTTAACTATAGTATCGTCGATGGCTTGGCCCAATCACCTATAGCCATGTCGGCTCTTGAAGTACTCAAAACATACCCAACACAACGGAAATCCTTGCTAGCTGCCCTTGGTGCTTTAGACCCCTTTGACTCCATATTAATCACATTTGATTTGGATCAAGGAGAACCAAGGATGCCATCGACCATGGCCTTCTAGATCCCGGTGTCAATTCAGAATTTGGTTGTGCACCGATGCATCATTGATTAGGGGGCATCCATTTGCATCATGTCAACCTTGGTTTGGTAGAAACTTGGGTCCCCCATCTTGCAGCCATCCACTACCACATTGCGTTCCTATGATGGCCATCCCACCAGAGCCCAAGGCATCCTCCTGCACGTACCCATCTCTTTAGGCGGGAAGACCGTCCTAATTGACATAGAAGTCATCAACGCTCAGTTAGACTACAACCTTCTTCTAGGGCGCAGCTATATGTACGCGATGCGAGCTATGGAATCTACCGTCTTCCACCAAATGATGTTCCCTCATGATGGGAAAATCATGACTGTCAACCAGTTGACTTACCATGATACACAAGCGTTAACAACACCAACTAACGTTATTCCCATTATCGACACCACAGTCAGCGGCACCACCACCCCCATCATCCTGAATGTAGGCCCAGGGTTGTTTGCTGACACCTCTATGATGGCTTCTTTCCCCTTCGAATCACCACCATCTCCGCCAAGTGATACTATGGTTTCATGCATGCTATCATCCAGCACTACTGCACCACAACCCCATCCGCAGCCACAATCCCATCTGCAGCTGTAACCCCATCCACAGCTGCAACCCCATCCGCATTCGAAATACCATCAGCAGCCACAATGTCATCTGCAGCCACAACATTATGTGCAGCCACAACCACAACCCCATCCCCACATACAACCATCAGGGATTTATTTGGGCTCCTCCCCGGTCCACACAATTCCCTTCCTATTTCCCCCGCCGGGCGTCATGAGTAAGCTAGTAATGGATACCTTAAACCTACCCAATATTACATGGGGGATTCTTGTGTGGTACCTCAATCCACCCACTCAACCGCCAATGCCCCAGGTATTCTTAACCCCCGTGCAACCCATTGCGGTCAAATCTCATCCTCCACCCAAACCGCAAAAACCAACCACCGCACCAACACCCGCACCCGCACCGCCCCACCCAAAAAGGGCGAGGGGAAAAAAATGCGAAAGCTACCGCTGAACCTCGATGTGATCTCGCTTTGCACTGTCTGCGAAGAACAGGACCACCCAACTCAAAACTGCCCTGAGATTCCCATAATCCACGTGCATTTGGATGCCATGGATACAACAGAAAACCTCCCAATGGTTGACCTCCTAAGTGGGCCAGTAGTGAGAAACAAGTCATTGATAACAAACCATGCTTGCCCCCTTTGCAGATTGTATGGACACTATTCTCACCACTGCCAAGACTTGGATGATTTTCAGGCCGCCCTTAGCCAACTTCGAAAACATTCCCTTGAATCCGAAGTCACTGCCATTGAGGATATCCACCCTCCGGTTTCTTCCTCGACTTCCACAACCATTTACATGATCTCTAGATCCAGTAGTCCGTCCTTCTCCTCACCCGTGGAAGATCCACCTAATATATCATGATGCCACTGTCAGGATGATGGAGAGATCTGTAAAACCACCACCGGTTTTACCCCATTCCCTTTCAACCATGGTGTGGAATTAGTTCTTTCCATTGAAGGCCAGATTCCATCACCCCACCTTGCCAATGACCTTTGTCTCAGCAAGGGGTCACATCTCTTTGCTAAATTAGATGGTCAACTCTTGAAGAATCCCTGAAATGGGATCCACCTCAAGAGATCCCATGCATGATACCACCACCATGAGTCACTTATAGTGTAGATTTTAATTTTTGTTTTACAACATTTTTACCACAAATTAGAAACCCCCCATTTAGGGGCAGCACCATTAGTTGTTGGTTCAAAGTCACCTAGAGCCTATTAGAGACACCCCTCACACCTCTGGGATCAAATTTATATCTTCTAATGAGACCATCGTCTCACGTTTAACAATTAATTTTTGGGACCACTTCCTAGAAGTTACCTCAGTTTACAAGCCACATCATTGTGATGTAAGTGTCTCTAGACCTGTACTTGCATTACACTTTCCTACCGCCAATCATGCGGGTTCCCTAGCCACCACCCAAAAGGCACATCATTTTACTTCAGCATATAGATGTCTAATCCGTCCACCGCACCTTATGCAGGTCCCCGAACCATCGTCCAGAGGACGAATCATTTCCTTTGCATGCATTTGGCATATAACTACAACTAGACTTGCACTCACATCACATATAGTCAATCCCATCCACCACAACTCACACACAACTCTCCTAACCTCTGTCTGAGAGCCACCTTGGTTTTCATGCCTCTGCGACACTAATTTGCATGCCTCTACCACGATCTATCTCGTGCATGTATTGGTACGGTTAAGAGCCACCTTCTCCATCCATACTCCATGGATGACCTTTGGACCACAGTCCACTGTCCTGACATGGGGCACCACCTATGCCACTGTAATCAGTTGACCATACCAGAGTTTTTTTTAAGCTCTTTTCTGACTCCTAAAAGAATGAAAATATTGTCGAGCATAGCTACTTCCTTTCTCGCTCATTAAAGTATAAGAAAGGGTGTCTACATCGTCTCGTTTATCTCCTTTTGTGAACCATGTAGAATACCATATGAAAAGGACCACCTTGGCATATTCAATCCAAGATTGTTCCCGTCTGCATCCTTTTATGCTTTCTTAGGCAAAGGGGCTGAACTCTACGAAAAATCTCACCATGGGTTGTCGTTAAGCTCTTTTCCAGCCTTCTCATCAAGAAAATATTGCCAAGAAAACTTGGTTTTGTTCATGCTCGTAAAAGTATCTGAATGACCGTCCAGTCAGTATAGGTTTAACCTTTTCCAGCCTGATTGGACTACCAATGGTAAAGAAGTCTCTCATCCCCTATAGGATGGGTGAGCTCTCCTATGTATACTTTTATCCTTTTTCAGGCACAAGATACTACCAACGAAAAAGAGCCCCCACTGGATTCTTCTTCATGCTTTTAGACTCTCTAAAATTGAAAGCACCATCAAGCATTTACTTTCACTGGCTCACCAAAAATCCACGAGATCATACCACAATGGTGTCTGTAGACACCACCCCATAGATACTAGTTTGGAAGCATTCCCACTTTGGGTCTCCTTTGTTCAGAGTACTATGTAATGTGTCTTCCTTGGACCCCATCAATACCAAAATTCTACCTCCTCCAAGTATTTCCCATATGCAGTTACATTCCCAGTATTACAGCTATGATCCCTTTCCCATGAGTCAGTTTCATTTGATGCCTGGTCCTCCCTGCCGTCATAATCTGAGCAAAGGAATTTTGAGTCCACCATGATTTCCTGCCCCTGTTCAACTCTCCCCCCCCCCAATTTAGTGGGTTAGTCCTCAAATTGCCTCACATCTTTCGGTTATCTCCCTTGCACTTCTGGTCAAGGAAACACCATCGCCTTGGCCAGTTATAGGTCTCCCTCTGTCGATGACAACACATGTATTCCAAAGGATAGACCTAGAGGTCCCTGTATCCTATTTTCATTAACCTCATTGATGAGTTCCTTGGACCACTTGAGAGGAGTCCTTAGTGCCTATAGGGATGGTTGTTTCTCACATGCTCGACTCCAGCTACATCATCGCATCATTGAGATTCATACAAGGTATCGGTCCGTGCAATATTTGGTCGAAGACCCTGGATGTCACCTGATTCTAGCACATTGACAAGTCTATGAAAAGGACCCCAACAAGTTCATGTCCCTTGTGATTTTCAGGTTGCATTGGAGACAGTGTTTAGAAGCCCCAACAGTGCTTCTATATAGATTTATGATTGATGCAGCATATTTGTACCATAGAGACTTTGACTCTCCGTCATTGGGTCCCTACAACTATGTACCATTCAAGATCCAGCAGACCATCAGTCATGAATATATAGCATTCCATGAGAATTCCATGGGTCCAATGTAGTAGTTCTTCATATTAGTATTGTATTCAGCCTCTTCTTTCGGCAACCACTATGTATCATCAGTTGTACATGATTGGCTCTTGCATTATAGAGCTTAGATCACATTATTCATTTGACATCGTTACGAGCATGGGGATTCCCACCTCGTCCATATACATGTCACACATTATTTGTATCTCATCCATTGATGGGAACCATATTAATACAAAAACCAAAATCCACCATGCCCTAGCCCCGGAAGCACCACCTCTCCCCATAAAACCCTATGATGTCCATCAGCCATACAATGAGCTCCTACCCTCACACATCAGGGGGAAATCTGTTAACCCAAAAAATACCTAAGTAATATCTGCATGACCTACACCACCCAAAGACATCTACGTACGACCCTCATTTGACCCCCACACCCTCAAAAAGGCTCAAAAATATAAAAAAGGGCTTAAAACCCCTAAAAAGAGCCAAAATAGCTCTCATAGGGGCTAAAACCCCTCAAAGGAGCTTAAAACCCCCAAAGGAGATAAAGATTGGGCGAAAGGGGATAAAAGCCCAAAAAGGGGGCTAAAGCCCCAACCAGGGGCTTAAAACCCTAAAAATCTCAAGAAAAAGTATAAATAGAAGGGTGGGGGTCACTCTCAAATCACTTATCATCTCCCTATTGTTATGTTGCCCATGTGAGTTCCTTGAGACCATTTTCCTCTCAAGCCATTCACCCTCCCTCTCTTCCATTTCTCCATTGAGCCAAAGCTCCCATTCCATTGAGAGGTGCTCCCAAAGCTAGGGCATGGTGGCCCATTTCCACCTAGAGAAGGTATATGTCTATTTTTGTTCTTTCATGTTGTAGTTTCTAACATTTTTGCTTGCATGTTTTATTGTTTAATATTTTGTTGCAGGTTTCCATGGACTCCTGGTAGCTATTTCTTTGTTTGCTTACAAGTTCATGCAGGGTTTTTACTGTTAGGACCTAACCATGTTTGCAGGGTTTTATTTCATTTTCTTTCTGTTCATTCCATTCTCACATGAACCCTACCCTTCCGTCCTATAGACGAAAGGTATCTGTTTCTGCACGTAGCCAGGGTTTTCCCGGGGCTACAATGTGTAGGGTGATTCTAAACAAAGAATTGGAGGATTTCCTATGCAATATCACCATGCAGTATGCTATGAGTCTATAAAATTGCAAGAGCATGAAAAGAACATACGACCCATGATTTAGAACTTGCAGCCATAGTACACGCTTAGAAAATGTAGAGGCATTATTTAATCGGTAGAAAATTTGTGTTGACAGACCACTATGGTATGAAATATTTGTTTGACCAACCAATGTTAAATGCTAGGAAAGCTAGATGACTGTAATTTTATGTGAATTTGATTTTGAGATCAAACACATAAAAGGGAAAGAAACCAAAGTGGTCGATGTACTCAGTAGAAAATTAAATGCAATGCATGTGGCAGCAATTAGTACTTTCCAATCAGATTTGAGGAAATAGATTCCTAAATATGTTTCTAAAGATGATTTGTATGTTCAAATAAAATACAAATTACAACAACATAATTTAGAAAAGAGATATGAAGGTTATAATTTGGAAGATAGTAGACTTCTTATTTATAAAAATGTAATTTATATTCCAAATGTGGAAAACTTGAGGAGAATTGTTATGGATGAACTCCATAAAATTCCATACTATGGTCACCCAAGATACCAGAAATAATTTTTTGTAGCCATGAAGCAATATTTATTATCGTGAATGAAGAAGGACATTCTTGATTATATTTCTAATTGTATGAAATGTCAGCAAGTGAAGGTTGAACATCAACACCCAACAGGTTTGTTACATCCCTTTCCAATTCTAGAATGGAAACGGAAAGTAATTTTCATATATTTTATTTCAGATTTTCCAATGACAGTTAGGAAACATGATTCCATCATAGTTGTGGTGGATAAATTATCAAATGCAACACATTTTATACTGGTTAAATCTACATATAAAAAAAATCCTATTGCAAATATATTCTTGAAGGATATTTTTAGGTTGCAAGGATTTCTTAAGGAAATAATTACATACATGTATACCAAGTTAACCTCAAATTTCTAGAAAAAAATTTTGGCAGATTTGGATACATTCCTGAACTTTGGCACTGGCTACCATCCACAAATAGATGGGAAAACAGAAATAGTAAACCATGTGCTTCAAGGCATGCATCACATGTAAATGATGGACAAACCATCCAAGTTAGAAGATTATCTACACTTGGTAGAGTTTGCATATAACAATGGGAAACAATCATCATTGGGAATGTTTCCATTCAAATATTTGTATGGTAGAAAGAGTAGAACACCAGTTATTTTAGATAATCCCAATAATATAATTGTGCTTGGGCTATAATTGCTCAGGTTGGGGATCATATTTACCTTAGCATGAGGCCAAGAAAAATTCCCTTGAATCTTGGAAGTTGTGCCAAGATATTACCAAGATATTGTGGGTCATTTGAAGTGCTTAATGGGATAGTGGCAATTGCATATAAAATTGCATTGCCTAATAACACTAGAGCTCATAATTATTTTATGTTTCTTTAATTAATAAATATGTCTATGATCCTAACCATGTGATTGATTGAGATGTGACCAAGTGGAACTCGAGGGAGAGTTTCAAATTGAGTCGATATGCATCCTAGATAGGAAGATAACATTGCTCTAGAACCAAGCCATCAAGAAGGTAAAGATGCAGTGGAAGCACTTTGGCCTTGATGAGGCCACGTGGGAGTTGGAGAATGCCATGAAAGAGGCATATCCATTTTTGTTTTAATTAATTTGAGAAAACACCGAGGGAATTTTTATTCCAAGGGGGATGGGATTGTAATACCATCGATATTGACTTAGAATGTATTTAATCAAAATTATTTAAATGATGTAAATATACTAGTATGGATTTCTAGTGCAAATATCAAGGCCAAGTGAATGAATAGGAATGTATGATGTATATAATTTCATTTGGACCATATGGTTGGTGTGTCATGCTAACTCAAAATATATATAACTATTATTTTGCATAAACAATAAAATGGTCCAATATGGATGTGTAAATAGCACTAGAAGGGCTATATTCCACTAGAGAGGAAGAGGAAAGGGGGCGTATAGAAGACTAAATCCTTTGTTGACAATTGTCAACCTTAGAACTCATCCAAATTATGTCATGTGCTTTGAATAAATGAATTACCTTATTTTGATTATTGAACCCAATCATTGAATGCATGTGTGAGGTTTCTGGGAAAATCCACTTCATACAATTATTGAAGCATGGGGTAGACTGCATTTTTATGATAGTTCTGTCAACAGCTATAATTCATTCTGTAGCTATCATGAGTCCCTTATTCTATGGTCAAAATCCATTTCAGTTGTATTTTCACCAACATCTCATATCCCTTGGATTCAATCCTCATTCTCTCATTCTTTCAGGCATATCTACACCGCATAGAGCTCCTGATTGTTGTTCATGACCACTACCTGACAATGTATACCCATGAATTGAAATTGAAGACAAGACTACAATTTGAATGGAAAAATGGATGGTTGTAGGTGCATAAAGAGTCTAGGAAAACTATGAACCCTTACCCATTACATTGTGTTATTCATAGATTCTTGAGAAATGACGAATTTAGGCTATATGTGGTTCTCCAACACCATAGACCAGATTGGCCTCCTTCTATGCACACAATGGAAGCGCTTGGTGAGATGGATAACCTAAGAGAACTGTAGATCGATGAAGAGGATGCTTGAGATAAGAAAAGTTTTGTGTGGAGAAAGTACTCTGGGATCCAAGGCCATGATATCTGAGTGAGATCCAAGTAGATCTTTGTATGAGAATTTGGTTAGGTGGCATTAGAGAGAAGAACGAGTTTTGGGATCAGAGAGAGATAGAGAAGCTTGTAGGTATTTCCTTCACCCTGGTGGCCTCATAAACTGGATTGGGGGTAGATTCTCAACAAAAAGAGTATATGCTGGATAGAGTGCCTAGGATTGGGTGGAAATCACTTTTACATAGCCATTTACTTGGATCTGTGTTGGATAAAGATAAGTATTTTTTTTCAAAGTGCAATGTTTATAAATGATGTTTGTGATTATTATGCTTGTATTTTCCTATAATGTGTGTGGAATCAATTTTATTTCCACTGTGTATTTCTATTATGCATATATACACATATTTTTAATATTATGAATTCGTAATAGGGATTTCAGACAAAATCTGGAAGCCCAAATTTAGTTAATGTCTCCTCTCCTTGGTCGGATTGGTTGAAGGGGATGTTACAAAGATTCATAATGCTACATATGGGTTTATCTTATGAATTTTTTAATTATATGGAAGGATGTTACTCTTATGTTTCCTTTTCATTATTCATTAGTGGTTCTACCACTTCTTTCTTCCATCCCTCCAAATAATTGAAGTAGGGTTTCTCCCTCTCTCATATTCTCTTTCTACCGATAAATGAAGCTTTATGCAAATGTTTGATGAATGAAAAATCTAATATGTCCCTTGAAGGGATAAATATGGGTCACATTTTCCCTTACTCACCTTTTGCTTATCGTAGATGTGCCACCAACCTATGATGGGTTTGTGAGAGATGATTTGATATACACTAGAATGTAAACCTATATTATTAAGTTGTTGGGACATAATTTGATGAATTCAAGTCATCGATTATGCCTCATAGAATAGTGACAAGTCACTATAATGTTATTAAAGCATTATTGCCTTTGAAAGTCACAAATTTTCATGGGAACCTCAAATATTTGGTATTTCATATAAAGGAAAGTGAATATGG
>LPNX011127236.1:951684-985077 GCA_001517045.1 Pseudotsuga menziesii | reverse complement strand
ACCTGATGTAGAGGCAATTAAAAAAGATGCATAAGTGAATATATAACCTACAGAAAAGTGAGCTAATCCAACTAATCGTGCTTGAACAATGGAAAGAGCTACTGGCTTAGGGGTACTTCACATCACCAAGAGAAAATCTTTAGTTTCATATGGACATAGAAAAATGAGAAGGAAAAAATGGCATTAATGAGATGGGACAAACTGGAAAATCCAAATAAGATTGGGGATTGGTATCTTAAGAATATATTTCACTTTGGTGAGACTTTAGAAACTAACAACTTATGGAAGAGGTGGAATTAAGGAACAAAGTGATCACTTAGAAGTACATAGTACCATTATTAATAGAAACGTATATTAGAATCCCAAATAATATATGTCAAAATGCTTCCAACATATGGAAATCCCTATTACTTGTATTCATGATGGTGAGTAAATGGATTACATGGAAATTTGGAAATGTTTCACATACCCATATTGGTGTTTATCCATGTAATGGTAGTAACGATGTTTATTTGATGTCCAAGGGTGTACTTGTTATCCTAAGGAGTGATAACATAATAACTTTGTTCGATGATCAATATTTATAAGCTGTAAATTTTGGAGAAGGCGATGGAAACCAATGGGGGTTATTGTCTAATTGGACACATTGTTGAGAAATTGAAAGCACATGTCGATACATTTACCCCCAACTTCATAAATATTGGAAATGAAGTGGACCAATCATTCTAGTTAAAAAACATGATAGGGGAATTTATACTACAAGTTTTGGATACTTGGAGATGTTCATTGATGACCAAGTCATAGAGTTAAAATGGTGGTGGAACATGATACGAAGGATTAGAGCTCCTCTTAAAACAAGGCTCTATCTATGGATGGTGATGTCCAACATAGTTCTGACTCAGGATTGTTAAAGAATTGTAACTGTGAAAGATATTCTATTTTTTATTATCATTATTATTCCTCCTTTTGGAGATGTTGTTCCTTCTATCGAGAATGTTATTGATGCATTTGGTCATGTAAAGTCTTGAGGTAAATTATTCATTGTAATTCGATTCAGTAGTACCCACAAAAGTATTATTAAAGTGTTTTTTATTCTTCCGAGGAAATTCAGCCTTGGCAGTGAGGAGAAGTCGTCCCTATTGGGTTATTACTATTCTCAGTTGATGTGTATAAATATGTGAGGTGTCTCCCTCATTTGGACACACTGAGCACTCAAGAAATTTTTCTAGAGAGAGAAGAAACAATCAATCTGAGCAGGAGGAAGTATTTTAGTCTTATTTCTTGGGTCTTACATTGTACTTGGTTGAAATCTATATCGATGAAATTTTGATGGGTTTTCTTCCCCACGAGGGTTTCCCAAGATAAATATGTTTTTCTCTTTTTTTCTGTTGTGCTTGTTATTATTTTAGTGATCATTTTGTTTTGTCATAACAACTATTAAAATGTTAACATGGTATTAGATCCAACCTAAAAGAAGACATTATCCAACATATTTTCCTGTAGTTCAACAATATAGGGATCACTCTTCCAGAAAACTCCCTCCATAGATCAGTTGGAAAAAGAAGGATTCCTCAACTCGCCCTAGGATGGCGCATCTTTATGTCAAAGTAGTTTTTAGTTATATGGATTTTCATTTTTTGACCTACCACTACTACTGGGAGAAACAGGGGCATCAAATTTTTCAAGGTTTTGTCCACGGATTTGGGAAAAGAAATATATAGACCATCTCTCCTTAGGGAGGCACATATTTTCCTCCAATCAGTTTTGCAAGTAACTACAGTTGGAAAATTAGAGTTTTCCTATCAAACCCTAGGCCCATCCTAAGGCATATTCTAGAAGAAGTACTCAAATTGGTAAGTTCTATCACCTATATTTCCATTCGAGGTTCTCATTCATTAAAGATGAAAAAAAGTACCAAGCTTGATGAAAAACTTGAAGGAGCATAGAATTTAAGAGCATGGAAGTATAGAGTCGTGCCCATCCTCTAAGAACATGACCTAGAGGGATACATCAGAGACAAGATCAAGGAACTAGAGGGAGACGAACCAAAGTCCAAGAACATGAAGGATATGATCAAATATAAGAGAATAATAGTTTATTCTATCAAGGATCATTTGATTCCTCAAGTATATTCAAAGAATAATCAAAGGAGTTGTTCGATGCACGGACAATCCTATTTGAAGGTAAGAACATCAACATGAGAATGACCTTGAGAAATCATCTCAAGGGTGTGAAGATGCAAAAGGCAGAAACTATGTAGTCATAATTCTCAAGAGTATCTCATATCAAAGAACAATTTGAAGTCATTGGTGACATGGTGGAAGAATCAAAAGTTGTAATGACCACCTTAAATGATATTCCAAGGGAATGGGATTCCCTTATCAGGGGGATATGTGCTAGAAGAAAGTTGACCAAGTTCATAAAATATGGCAAGAATGTGTACAAGAAGAAGGAAGGATAGAAAATAGAGAAAAAAAAAGATAAATGATAATTAAGATCAATCCCTAGCTGTTAGAATTAATATGACATTGATCTTCAAGCAATGAGTGCTAATAGATTCTTAATTATTTGCAGTGAAAAGGAATGAATAATACCAACTGAACAAAACAAATCTCACAGGAAACAAACAAGAATTGTTCAATATAATTATAGTATAAAATTCATTAATCCCAGCAGTATACAATGGAGTTACATAAAGGATAATTTTAATCATGTGGATAAGATTCGAATCTACAAACTCAACATGACTGACTGGCTAACTAGAAGTGTCTAAATCACTATCGGAGTTCAACAGGCTAACTCCATATGTCTAATCCAGTCTCTCAATAAGTTACAATCAATCAAACCAGTCTAACTATAGTGGTAGGTGAGAAGAAGGTGAGAACTGGCGCCTTCCCACATGTATCCATGCATAACTGGCACTAACTAAACTGGAGGATATCTAACTGAATGTAACTGAAGCATAACAAAGCTTGACTAGTCACCAATTGCTAACAACTAAAGGAGGTTGGTGACGACACTCCTAGTGGCTCCTAAAATGTAGGGATTGGTCTAGGAGGTTCCTAAAATGATGCATGAAGGTGCAACCATTTCCAATTATCCTCTATCTGTGTTGCCCACACTCTAGTGACTGGTACATGTGTCCCCATTAGTCCAAGTTCACCCAATGGTACTAGTGGACCCAATAATAACTAAATGACTCCTAATTTAGGAAAATATAATCTAATAGATAGTTTGGACAAGGGAGGATTATAAATACTAACACTAGAATCTCATGCAAAGAATAGAAGAAACAAAAGAAAGGATCACCTACCTTAAAATCTCAATAATCTCAAAGGCTAAGAAACCTAGAAGGGATTTCCCATACTTTGAATGTTATGCATGTCGTAGGATGGGACACCTTGATAGAAATTTTCAACATAAGAAAGATCAGTTCAAGAAGAAGACCGAAAGTTCCTTGCCCATGTAGTTGAAGAGAATGAATCAAATCAAGAGAAGGATAGAGAAAATGAAGACTTTAGTGAAGAATATGTCTTAATTTCATCCCTCGTAGGATTTGTCTCTCATGGAAGTGATGCTTGGCTCATGAATAGTGGTGCTTCCAAACATATGACGGGTCACAAAGACTCTCTCTCATGTATTACTCAGAAATACTATCCACATAATGTGCGGCTTGGAGATGATTATAAATATCCCATCAAAGGAATGTGAGAAGCCTCTTACAAGCTAAAATCAATAAATTCCATGAAGATGAAGGAAGTCTTGTATGTTCCAGGTTTAAAGAAGAATATTCTTTCTATATCAGCTTTAGATAAGAAAGGTTTTAGAGATTCCTTTGTAGATGGTAAATTTCTTATGTGGCCAAAGGGAAAGATAATAGATGATGCAATTGAAATTGGGCTTGAAGAAGGAGTACTTTACAAATTAAAGGGGCATACATATTTATCTTTTACAGTGAGTATCATCAATCCATGTGAACTTTGGCATAAAATACTTTCTCATGTTAACTACAAAGCATTACCAATTGTGAGTAAGGTAGTGACAGGTCTACCAGAGATCCATATCAATCATGAAGGGGTATGCAAAGGATGTGCTCAAGGAAATAACACCAAGAATCCATCTCCAAGTAGTAACATAAAAGCAAATTACATCTTGGATATTTTTCACTCAGATGTGTGTGAACCAGTTTCAACTACTTCCATAAGTTGGTATATTTATTATGTATATTTTATTGATGACTACTCTCATAATACTTAGATATGATTTTTGAAAGGAAAAGATGAAGTATTTGAAAATTTCAAGGAATTCAAGGCTCTTATCGAGAATCTATCTAAAAATAATATGAAGACCTTGAGATCAGATAATGGAGGAGAATCCACTTCAAATGAATTCAAGGACTTCGGTAAAAAATATAGGAATAAGAGGGAGCTTACTACACCCTATAATCCTCACAAAATGGAGTGATAGAAGGAAGAATAAATCTATCATGAAAGAAGTTAAATACATGATCCATGATCAATATCTATTGGAGGAGCTAGTTGGTAAGCCCACTAGTCGAGTTAACAGACTAATCGGATATTAGGTCAGCCTCCAAAGGTCGTGTCGGTTTATCAAACCAACAAGTAGTTACTAATAATCATTTTGTAAATAATATATATTAGGCTATTGACCCAGTTAATAACTTGGTTCAATTTTGATATATGTATGGACCCTCATGTGATGCTATAATATAATATGTTATTCCTTTACCTATTCTTGCCTCTTGTCTTTATATGTTTATATGATTCTTTATGTGTATTATTGGTAACCTTATGTGATATGTGAGATTACAACATTGGTTATGTTTCCAGTAGTACATATGCAGATGACATGAACATACGTAGATGATATCAGAGCAAGAGATTAAGAATTGGTGGGAGCGTAAGATTGCAAATTACTTACAAAACTACGCGAGAAGAAACAGATTAACCATTGTGCAGGCAAAGGAGAAATTCTTCACCGAAACACATGAGAAGTTTGTAGATTCGATGCCTTAGTTGTTGAAAAAACTTCTGAATGAAAAATCTGGAAGCACTTAAATACCAAGAGTTACTGGAGAAACTGATTTGAGGCAGACAAATAAACTTGTCAGAGTGGTTTTAAAAGATCACAGACGAATTCTGCGAAGAGAAATCCGTGGAGGAAAGAGTCTCGCTCGAAAGCATTAAGAAAAGGTTTTATACAGACCTCACTGAGAAGTTTCTTTGCTCCTTACCGGACCTTTTATTCAAATTCCTAATTGAGAAGGGAGTAAGCCATATCGTAGAGCCTCGTCCATCACTACGTGAACCGCCACCAAATACTAACTGGGTGGAGAAACAAAAGAAGTGGGAAAAATGCATTGCCGAAAGGGAGTGGGAGTGCTTCCTAAACAAATAAATAGAACTATCTGAGCTTTGTAAAGCATCAGGTAGGATATGGGGGGGTAGTTGGTCATGTATCGGGGTAGAGTAAAAAGGATTCTAGTCTACTGAAGAAAATACCATCACCAGCAATGAGAAGTCGACCTAAGAAGGAAATTGAACAAAAAGTGACACACAAAGGTACATCAGCCTTGCAAAAGTTAGATAGAGAGAAGAGGCAGAAAAGAAGGGAAGGGAGAAGAGAGAAATCTAGAGCATTACAAAGAGGAATGACCACTGGGGTGACAGAAAAAGAAATAAATCCGTCAGAGTTGAGTCATGACCAACAGGAATAAGGCATGGATGAAGAATCATCACCCATGGAAGAATACTTATGGATAGAGCAACGAGAATCTCTCCAACTAGAAATTCCCCAGGAGGTAAGACCTCTGTCTCCGACAAATCCAAGTACCCGAATTCAGGCCATTGTCGAAGAGGAACTGTGACTAAAAGTTGGTGAGTTCGGTATATGGAGCCGACTAGACGACAAATTAAATGATGATAATCATTTAGTAATCTATTGAATGAAGGAAGGAAATTGGGAAACACTCCAAGCATACCCTTCCAACCGAAGTATCCACTTGCTCTACCCGACACATGAAGGAGTACCCCCCCTGGCCAAACACATCTTTACAAGAAACAGAACAATCGAATCTACAAGCACACCAGTTTAGCTAGACATTGACAGAAGAATTTGACCTGAGCCGACTACTTGTAGGAGAACAAAAAACAAATAAAAAAACCAATGAGAACGAGAGTTTCATCGACAACAGCTGTGAACAATGAGATACACAGAGTATCCCACTACCCCCACCACTGCCACCTCCCGAAGGATACATCGACACTGACATGGGTCATGGATCAGCACATATCCCCCTCTATGAGGGTGACGAAGAACCTAAACGATACTGGTTTGTCTATGAGTCAATATGGGAGGCCAATCAAGCTACGGGTGAATAATGACAGATGGCACAGTTCGCTGGTGCTTTACGAAAAAGAGCACTAACTTGGTATATGACTTATATCGAGAGAATTCCTCAAGGGTCCAAAGTAGACATTAAGGCACAATTCTTATCTTTCTTTAAAACCCTAGATGCAAAACATCTGGAAACAAAAAAGATGAAAACAACATCTCAGAAACCAATAGAGTCAGTCCGAGAATATGATAAATGATGGAAGGACCTCCTCATCTAACTAGACTATGTAATCGATGAACAATTATTAATTCAGTTGTTTCTTATAGGTCTGTCACAAAAAATCTAGCGGCACATAAGCTTGGAGACGTTTAAAACATATGAAGACGCACTTACCAAGGCTCTGCAGGTAGAAATGGATGAGGATTTTCCAACATATCCTGTCGATACTAGGCTAGAAGAACAACTAGAAATCATGCAGAAATATTTGAAAGAGATTGACCTCAAAAATCAAGATACCTAGTGCACAAAATGTAACGTCCCTAACCCTCCGACCAACAAAGAGGACGCTACCACACTATGATATAACCCAGGAAACTAGCCCCATGGAGTTTTATGTAACTAAAAACTGACAAACTGAAATGCTTTGAAGTAAAACATGCAGAGATGCATAATTATTAAGCATACAGCGGAAGCAAAACCATACATTCAAGCATTCAACAAGTTCATCATAATTCATTACACATCAAATATAATTGTAGAGATGGATGAGTCAAGAATACTTATCTTTTGCAGTTTTCGTCCCGCAACCAGCTACGTCACTGTAACATTCCACCCAACCATAGGCCAGTGTGCTCCTTAATCTCTTAGCAACACTGCCACCCCCAAGCTAGGCATGATTTCCCAAGGAATAAGGAACATGAAGGCTTACACATAGCCAAGAATACACAAATCAGCGAGCCAACATAGTTGGGTTTATCAGGCCATCAACAAATCAGCCAAGCCAACACAGTCTAAAAACCAACCACTGCATACATGCAGCAAAACAAGCAATTCACAGCTTGGGCGGGGAAATCCAATTCCTGAGCCATCCTTGGCCCTATTGTGGCCAAAACGACTCAATAATAGCCACAACAAACCAAAACGAAAAAGAACCCACATAAAACCAAAAATCATGGGGGAAACAATAGCCCCGATCTTAACACTGAAACAACGGGAAATACACAGCCCGAAATAGAAGAGGTGATCAAACTCTCAGCCTAGGCAGTGAAAAACATATACACAAACCACAAAATCGGTATGGAAACACACCCCACAGCAGAAATTGTGAAAAGCTCCTTCACAAAATTGTGGATGGTAGAAAATGGCTCCCCAGCTTGCTGTATGAGGAAAATAATGAAGAATCCCAGCCTGTGTGTGAGGAGAATAATGAAGAATCCCAACCTGTGTGTGAGGTGAAGGGAGCGACCGTCTCCACGTGTGGATGGAAAGAAAATGGAGGAATGGGAGAAAAATGGAGTTGTTGGCCTCCCTATCCACGTGAAGTGAGAGTCCACTGGTGGAGTGTGCGTGTGGGCAAGGGCTGACAGTCCTACAACACACCATCACCAAGCAATAATTACCCCCAACTAATCAACAGAATTTTTAATGTGGTAGTTGACTGATGAGACAAGGAAAGGTGAGTGAGTCAAAAGGGTGGGTGACAACTAAAAGGGTTTAACACCTGACACGTGGCTTTTCCCCATTGGCCCAAGGTTTAATAATTCCCCCTCCTTATCCTTAGGAAATTCATGCCCTTTTCATCATGGTTTCATTGACGTAGCTGGTTGGGGTTCATTTTAATTAATATGCATATCTACATGATGCTAAAACTATAAGGTGCTAGATAGCACGATATACCATCGGCAACGATTCCAATCACCAAAACATAACACAACCAAATCAATGGTGGGGATTTTTCCTTTAGCTCCACGCCACAATTAATTAAAATATATACATCATGTACCTTTCAATGCAAATGGGGTCAAAACCAGGGTGTTACACAAAATGCTCCACCATCGGACACACTAAAGATAATTGTCGACAAGACATAAGTTGGCAAGACATTTGTTTTGTTCAAATGAAATGCTTCTACGACATTTGTCAAGAACATGGAGAGCATACAACTAAATATTGCCCATATAACATGTGAATGGCAAAGCATCTTGGTGCGCAATTTGTGAGGTAAAGAGTCACGCAACGGCTGACTGCCACCTGAACCTGAAGAATCAGAAAAACTATCAAGCAGTCTACCAAACAAATGCAGTCACATAGAATAATGATAACATTTAAAGGAGCAATGATCAAAATGAACCAAATAATCAAATATATGAAGGTCGTCGATATAAATGCCAATTCAACAATCATCATGGGGGATTTGGAGGTCGAGGATGATTTTCTGGAAATCGTGACAATCGACCACGATGACACATCCAGTGCTTTACATGTTATAAATAAGGATACCGCTACGTATATTGTCCATACAAGGATAGAACTTATCTAAAGTTTTGTACTAGATTTGGTGTGGGAAATCACTCACTAGAGGATTGTCCCACCATGCTCGACAAGATTAATAAAAATAAAAATGTTAATGTCTTGTCCTATGTTCAGAAACATGATGTAATACATACAAAGAACTTACATATAGTAAATCAACAAGGGACAAAAATCGGAAATGATAACCCACGTATAAGTAAAATTAAAGAGAAAAATGATTATCCTAATCCATCAAAACAAAAACAATTATACAACGATGCATCAAACATGTTTTAGGATTTTTCTAGACAAGAAGGATTCAATGACAAAAAACAAAGCACACTTAAAGAACTATTTAGTTTAGAACAAAATGATAAATCGGTGTCTCAATTCATCGACTTAATATATAATATGAAGCACAAAAATAATATAGAAAAACAAACTAAAAATATATGTAGTTTGAATCAAAAAGACAAGAGTGATGCTGACCCACTTGTTGATCTTGAAATTGAAGGATATCATGTTCGACAAGTCGTTCTCGACTTCAGTTCACAAGTAAATCTTATGACACGAGATACATGGGAACAGTTGGGTAGACCTCAACTATACGAATCAGGCATATACCTCAAACTAGCCAACTAAGGACTTATCGAACACATTGGGGTTTGGATAAATGTTGCTACAACAATAAAAGGCATATCGACTAAGATCGACTTCAAAATTATCGACCCTAAGGAAGGATCCAGCTCCTTCTCATCCTTGGTAGGTTGACCATGGGGAAGAAAAATGAAAGCATCAATATCCTTAGACAAGGAAAGAATAAAATTAAAAGGGAACAGATAGAAAGTTATCATCCCAATTTATCCTTCCCAAGGAGAACCATGGACAGAACCAATTGATAAAGAAGTAGACATTCGACAAATATACCAATACTACAATAATGAAGACTATACTGAACCCAATAATTATGGTGAAATTCATCTAGGGAACCAAGACTCGATTGGGTATAACTCAGATGCAGAATTATACGATTGGGAGATTGAAAATTATGAAACACAAGCACAGGGTTGCTGGACCATTCAATCTATCCAGAAGAAACCAACCCGACAATGCTTCTCTGTATCAAATATCCCAAAAATATATGATAAAAGAATAATCGAATACCCCTCATTAGCACGAATAAAAATAGATAATAAATAGGGGCTTCGGTATAAGGAAAGAGAATCACAAGTTCTCCACGTAGAACAGGTCTCTAAAAACCTAAGTGGACATGGCCGACTTCAAATCCTAGTTGAGACATTTATAGGACAAGCTGCTCAATGGTGGGACACCCACCAGTCAAGACTGCAAATGTGAACAATAGCTTTGACTTTATTCATAGAATAATTCGAAGGAAGGAAACTAACAAAATAGGCACAAATACCTGTCTTCATCCAAGGACAAGATCCAGAAAAACATATACGAATATGTGAAATAGAGTGGAGAAGACTTGGTTACAAAGACGAATGTATATGGCCACACCTATTTCCCTAGACATTAGATGACCTACCTAACAAATGGTACAAAATGTAAGAAGAACGAGGTGAAACATTCTTATGGAATGAACTTAGAAAGAATTTCATTAAGGACTTTAGTTTTATACCGGAAGACACAAAACTAGTTGAAGCTACAAAATAGATAAAAAAATTTATACAACCGACTAGTAACAAATCAACCCAAAATAAAATCCAACCAAATATAGCATGCTATAACATTCAGTTCGAAAAAATACTGCAGTCGACAAGACTCCAATTAGAAAATGAATGCACACATGGAAGGAGTTTTCAATGGAAGATCAATCACCCAGAAACAATCAGACTAGTTAAAACAATATTAACAATTGAGTCGACCGACAAAAATGACACCAACTGAATGACAACAGTAAACTTTCCAGCAAAATTTTCTCAGTTCAAAGAAGGAAGTCGACGGATTAATGAAAGTAAAGCACTAGAATGGATGGATGCAAAAGTAAAAACTAAAGAAATTAACATTTCTAATGATAATAGACAGAAAATGGAAAATATTGGTGATTATTGGAATGAAGAACAAACCACAGAGATCTTTGACTTATTAAAAGAATTTCAAGATGCATTTGCACGAGACTACAAAGACTTAAACGATTGGTAGCAGAAATGGGAGACATTAAGATAGACATCAAACCTGATGCCCAACTTGTCAAGAGAAGACCTTATAAGTTAGCTAATAAATATAAAGAAATAGTCAAAAAGGAGATCGACAATATGCTAACAGTCGGAATAATTTATCCCATCAACCAGTTGAAATGGGCAAGCCCGATGGTCGTCCAACCGAAAAAAGCATGACCCGACAAAACTACGAATCTGTGTCGATTTTTGTGAATTAAACAAGGTTGCCTTAATAGATCCATTCCCAACTCCATACGCGATGAGATCCTAAACGAAGTCGCAGGACATGAGTGCTATTCATTTACGGATGGATTCTCAGGATATAATCAGGTGCCAATAGCCAAAGAAGATCATAAAAAGACAACTTTTGTATGTGAATTTGGTTCATTTTCCTACAGAGTCATGCCATTTGGTCTTAAAAATGCACCTGTAGTTTTCTCAAGAATAGTTCTAAAAACATTTCAAGAATACATCTACAAAACAATGGAAGTATACTTCGACGATTGGACGATATATTCTATACTGAGAGATCATTGTTAATGGCTAAGGCTTATGCTAGAACGTTGCCGGTAGATTCAGTTATCCCTCAATATAAAGAAATGTATATTATTAACCCCTATAGGAATCCTACTAGGACATATTGTATGCAAGGAAGGTATCAAAGTCAACTTTGCAAAGAAAAAAATTATTCTCAACTTAAAACCACCAGTGAACCCAAAACAGGTCAGAGTACTATTAGGACATACATGGTACTATAGAAAATTCATTCGGCACTACTCTGATATGACATAACCTCTAGAATAACTATTAAGGGAATATCAAGAGTTTAACTTGACAGAAGAATGTAATACGTCCTTCAACACATTAAAAATCAAATTATTCAAAGCACCCATTCTTCGATTTTTGAACTGGTCGATCAAATTTCATGTGCACATTGATGTCTCAGGCTTAGCAATAGGAGAAATCCTGACACAACCTGGCGAAGATGGCATGGATTACCCAATCATATACAGTAGTATAAAATTAAACAAAGTTGAATGCAATTATTCCATGACAGAAAGGGAGGCATTAGGTATGGTCTTTGCTCTTCAAAAATATCAACATTACCTATTAGCTAACCCCTTTATATTCTATACAGATCATCAAGCATTAAAATACCTCATCAATAAACCTTTGCACCGTGGGATAATCTGTCATTGGCTATTACTATTCCAAGAATTTGAATTTGAATTCCTAGTTATACCAGGAAAGCTAAATGTCGGGCCCGACCACTTGTCGAGAATCAACATGGGGGAGTAGCCGACAAGAGTCGAAGATGACCTGCCAGATGCACACTTATTCCAAATAGAAGTTGTTCCTTCACAATTACAGGAAATAGCGCAATTTCTAGAGAATGGTAAAGCACCAGAAGACATTAACACTAAGAAAAAACAAATTTTAGCCATGAAAGCATCCCCATACACCTTAATCCATGGATTTCTATACAAAATGGGCTTAAACGAAGTACTCTGTCGATGTGTGTTAGAACATGAAAAAGAAAAAATTATGCATGAAACACACTATGGACCAGTAGGAGGACATTTTCAATAGGATACAATTGCAAAGAAAATCCAACAGTCAATATTATGGTGGCTAACACTATACAAAGACTGTAAAAAGTTTGTGAGCAAATGTGATCGTTGCCAACATCTAGGTCGACCGCTACCTAGTACAGAAATGCCTTTAATATCAGTAAACCCAAGCCTCACATTAGAAATATAGGCTATTGACTTTATAGGTCCATTTCCATTCACAGCAAAAAGGACAGGCACAAGGTACATCATAACAGCAGTTGAATATGTTACTAAATGGGCAGAAGCAGAACCCGTCGACACCTGTTCGAGTGAGGTAGCTGCTGTAGCAGGGATTTCTCCTTGCTACAGGGGCAGGAATGGCTCCCTTCTGTCTATAGGACAGAAGGGTAGGTTCCTACTTGCAAAAGACTGAAAGGAAAAATGGAATGTAAAGAACAGTAATGAAAACAAAGATTGAAGAGAAATATGGAGAACCCCTCTACAAACAAAGGTTAGGGTTCCGCTTCCAATAACCTGCAAACAATCATTAAGCTACAGTAAACCGAAATACCTGCAAAACAAGTTAGGAAATAAACCTGCAAATAAAACCATGGGTTAGAAAGCAAAGAAATGACTAAGCAAATACAATAAATAACAAGCTATACCTTCTCTTTAGGTGGAATGGGNAAGGGTCTCAAGGCATCCATGGGTAGCATAACAGTATGCAAGGGAGAAGTGTTTTGAGAGTGACCCCCCACCCTCCTTTTATAGCTTTTTTGGGGTTTTAGGGTTTTAATCCCTTGGTCCGGGCTTTAGCTCCTTTTTTGGGATTTTAGCCCCTTTCGCCCTAATTTTATATCCTTTTAGGATTTTAGCCCCTTTTGGGGGGCTTTAGCTCCTAGGAGAGTATTTTAGGCTCCTTTTGGGGGTTTTTAAGCCCTTTTCGTCATCCTTAAGCATATTTTAGGGTGTGGGGGTCTAATGGAGGGTCGTGAAGTGGTGTCCTTAGGTGGTGTAGGTCATGGAGAGATTAGTGGGGGATTTTTTGGGTTAACAAATTTCCCCCTGATGTGTGAGGGCAGGAGCTCATCGTATGGCTGACGGACATCATAAGATTTGTTGCAGTGAGGTGGTGCTTCCAGGGCTGGGATATGGTGGCTTTTGGTTTTTGTATTAATATGGTTCTTATCAATGGGTGAGATACAAATAATGTGTGACATGTATATGGCCGAGGTGGGCATCCCCATGCTCATGACAATGTCAAAAGAATAATTTGATCTATGCTCTAAAATACAAGAGCCGATCATATACATCTGATGTTACAATAATGGTTGCCTCAATGTGAGGCTGAATACAATACTGTTCTGGTACATTGGACCCATGGCATTCTCATGGAATGCTATATATTTATGGCTGACAGTGTGCTGGATCTAGAACGGTACATAGCTATATGGACTCACTGATCGAGAGTTAGAGTCTCTTTGGTACAAGTATGATGCATCAATCGTAAAATTATATCGAAGCACTATTGGGGCTTCTGAACACTGTCTCCAACGCAACCCAAAAATCATAGGGGACATAACCTGCTTAGGTCCCTCAAGTAGACTCATCCATGTGCTAGAGTCAAGTGACATATGGGGTCTTTGACCAAGTACTGTGCAGAAAAAACCCTGTATGAATCTCAATGGTGCGATGATGTAGTTGGAGTCGAGCACGTGAGAAACAACCATCCCAAGAGGCACTAAGGACTCCTCTCAAGTGATCCAAGGAACTCATCCATGATATTAATGAAACCAAGGTACAGGGACCTCTGGGTCTATCCTATGGAATATATGTGTTGTCATCGATAGAGGGATACCTGCCCCTTGTCAAGGCAATGATGTTTCCTTGACCAGGAGCGTGAGGGAAATAACCGAAAGGTGTGAGACAATCTGTGGACTGACCCACTGAATGGGGGGGGGAGGGAAAGAATTGAACAGGGGCATGGGGAGTGTGGTAGACTCAAACTTCCTTTGTTTAGAGTATGTCAATAGGGTGGACCAGGTAGCAAATGAAACTGACTCATGGGAATGGGATCATAGTTGTAATACCAGGAATGTCACTGCAGATGGGAAATACTTGGAGGAGGTAGACACTTTTGAAATTGATGGGATCCAAGGAAGACACATTGCAGAGTACTCTGAACAAAGGAAACCCAAAGGGGGAATGTTTCCAAACTGTTTTCTATGGGGTGGTGTCTAGGGACACCGTTGTGGTATGATCTCATGGATTTTTGACGAGCCCGAGAAGGTAAATGCTCGATGGTGCTTTCAATTTTACAGAGTCTAAAAGCACGAAGAAGACTCCAGTGGGGGATATTTTTCATTGGTAGTCTCATGTGCCCGAAAAAGGATAAAAGTATGCATAAGAGAGCTCACCCATCCTATAAGGGATGAGAGACTTCTTTACCATTGGTACTCCAATCAGGCCGAAAAAGGTTAAACCTATATTGACTGGACGGTCATTCAGATACTTTTACAAGCATGAATGAAACCAAGTTTGCTCAGCAATCTTTTCTTGATGAGAAGGTTGGAAAAGAGCTTAACGACAAACCATGGTGATCTTTTTCGTAAAGTGCGGCCCCTCTGCCCGAGAAAGCATAAAAGTATGCCGAGGGGAAAGGTCTTGACTTGAGTACGCCAAGGTGGTCCTTTTCATTTAATGGTCTACATGGTCCATAAAAGGAGGTAAACAAGATGATGTAGATGCCCTTTCCTATAATTTAGCGAGTGGGAAAGGAAGCAGCTGCGCTCGGTTATCTTTTCATTGTTTTAAGGAGTCAAAAAAGAGCTTAAATGAAACTCCAGTGTGGTCAACCGATTGTGGTGGCACAGGTGGTGCCCCATGTCAGGATGGTGGACAGAGGTCCAAATTTCATCTGCGTAGTATGGACAGAGCAGAAGGCTCTCAAACATACCAATACATGCGTGGGATAGATTGTTGTAGAGGCTCGATATTCGGTGTGGTAGAGGCATGCAAACTGAGGAGGCTCTCGGACAGAGGTCAGGAGAGCGTGTGTGTGTGTTGTAGTGGATAGACTTGACTACATATGATGTGAGTGCAAGTTCGGGGCACTTATATGCTAAATACATGCAAGAAAAATAAATTGTTTTGTGGACAATGGTCCATAAGTCCGCATAAGGTGCGGTGGATGGAAGAGACAACTATGTGTTAAAATACAAAATAAAAGTAAAAATGGAATTCCTTAACGGGCGGTGGCCCAAAAACTCGCATGAGTAGCGATCGGGAGGTGTGATACAAGTACAGGTCTGTAGACACTCGCATCGTCATGTCATGGCTTGTAAATCGAGGTGACTTGTGGGAAATGGTCCTGAAATTAACTTATTAAACATGAGATGATGGTCTCATAAAGAGATAGAGGGAAGAAATTTGAGTCTGGAGGTGTGAGAGGTGTCTCGAACAAGCTCTGGGTGACTTTGGATTAGCAGCTAATGGCGTTTCCCCCGAATGGGGTCTTTGATTTGTGGTAAAAACATTACAAAACAAAAAGGGAAGAAAAAAAAACTACACTATAAGGGACTCATAGTGGATATATCAGGCATAGACTCTCTTGAGGTGGAGCCCGTTGCGTGGCTTCTTCAAGAGTCAACTATCTGAGTCAACGAAGAGGTATGCCCCCTTGCCAAGATGAAGGTCATTGGCAAGGCGAGATGACAGAATCTGGTCTTTTATGGGAAGAACTGATTCAATACTATGGTTTAAAGGGAATGGGGTAAAACCGAAGGCGGTCTTACAGATATCTCCATCATCGCATAAGTGATGCCAAGATAGATCAGGTGGATCTTCCATAGCTGACAGGACAGAAGGGAAACTGGTGCTATAGATCATCTGAATGGTATTGGTTGTGGTTTTTGTGGCCTTGCCCCCGATCTCTGTTGGAGGAAGAGGGGTAGGCCTGGAGATGAGAGGAGTCTTTGATGGACCTGGAGGTAGGTGGAACATAATATCAATTGGATGGACATGAGTCAACACATAGGATCTCCCAATGTGAAATCCTGTAGATTGCGGATTGGCAAGACAGACTTACTCATGATCTTGGATGGTAGGAAAAGGAAAAGGATCGTGTTGAGTGGGAATGAACCCCACTTTTTCCCTGGTAATTGAGGTTGAGGTTGCAACTGACGTTGAGGCTGTGGTTGGGGGAACAACGGAAGAGACAGGTCTGATGGACCATCAGTGATGGTGGAGATGAGCGGGTCAGTTGAATTGGACATCATGTAAATGGACATGGTGTCTAAAGAAGGCGGTGGGGGGTGTAATTCTTCAATCAAGGTGATTTCAGACTCAAGGGAATGTTGACAGAGGTCAGCTAGAGCCATTCGAAATTCAGGCAGGTCCTGGAAATGGTGAGAGTAATGTCCATACAAACTGCAAAGGGTGAAAGCATGGTTTGTTCTCAATGCCTTGTTCCTAGCTATTGGTGCGGTTGGGAGTACAACCACGAGGATGTTTTCATTTGTATCCATGGCATATAAATGTGCATGGATCATTAGGATTTCAAGGCAATTCTGAGTTTGGTGGCCCTGTTGCTCGCAGACGGCGCAAGGTGGGACTTGTCGTGGCTCTGCAGTAGCTTTGGCGTTCTTGCCCCTAGCCATTTTCGGGTGGGGTGGTGCAGGTGTGGGTGCAGTGGTTGGATTTTGTGGACTGGGGGGAGGGTGAGACTCAACCACGATGGGTTGAACCAGGGTTAAAACAACCTGGGGTATTGCTAATTGGATAAAGATATCACACCGAAATTTCCAATGTAAAGTTGGGTAAGCTTAAGGTGGCCATTACCAGTTTGCTCATGACACCAGGTGGGGGAAAGAGGAAGGGAATTGTATGGACTGAAGATGAGCCCAGATAAATCCCTGTTGGTTGCATGTGGGGATGTGGTTGTGGTTGCGACTGCGCGTAATGCTGCTACTATGGGTAATGTTGCGGCTATTGTTGGTGTTGTGGTTATGGTTGGGGCTACGGCTGCGGTTGTTGTAACGATGCTGGAGGAGACCATGCACAAGTCTGCAGTCTCATTTTGTGTCGGTGGCAGTGACACGGAGGGCAAAGGAGCCATCATGGTGGGATCGGCAAACAACCCAGGGCCCACATTCAAAAATGGGGAGGCTGGTGTATTTTCAACCATGGTGTTGATTGCAGGGATGACATTGGTGTGTGTGGTCATCCCTTGCAGATCAATGGTGGCGATGGTAGGGATAACATTGGTGGGTGTCGTTAACCCTTGCGGATCATGATAAGTGAGTTGATCAACCATCACAACCTTCCCTTTGTGGGGGAACATCATGATACAGAAGATAGTTGATGTGACTGCTCTCATGGCATACATATAACTCCTTCCGAGGAGAAGGTTATAGTGCAGTTGAGCATTGATGACCTCTATGTCAATCAGCACTGTCTTCCCGGCTAATGTGATGGGGACATGGGGGAGGATTCCTTGGGCTTTAGTGGGATGTCCATCATAAGCCCACAGAGTTGTGGAGGATGGTTGCAGAATTGGTGATCCAAGTTTCTGCCAAACCAAGGTAGACATAATGCATGTGGATTCCCCCTCATCCACTATGCACCGGTGCACAACCAAATTCTAGATGGACACCGTGATTTGAAAGGCGATGGTCGATGGCATGCGCGGTTCTCCGTTATCCATGTTGAATGTGATCAACTTGGATTCGGAGGGGTCTACTGCCCCAAGGGCGGCTAGTAAGGCTTTCCACTATGTTGGGCATGTTTTAAGTACCTCAAGAGAGGACATGGCGGTTGGCGTTTGGGCCAAATCATCCACAATGCTATAGCTAACTGCAGCTCTAGCAGTGGCGTTATTGGCAATCCTGCGTACGGGGGGCCGCAGGAATGGGGGTAAATGAGGAGTTAGGTTGACTGTTTTGGACGTTGATGCCACTGATGTGTCAGCGGGTTCAGTGGTGGTACCATACTAATTTTGTCTAGTTGTTTGTAAGTTGACTTCTTCAGTCGTCATGGCTAGCAGGTGGTGAACACATGTTTCTATCATGGGAGGTGCCCCCATATCATTGGGATTGGTTTAGGGAGGGGAGCAGTTGCCACCAATCCTTGGACCGGTAGTGGGTTTTGAAGCACCATAGGAGGAGGTCCTTATGGTGTTGGGTTGGGTTGGGCTTGATTTGCAACGTTGGCGGCCTGTTGAACCTCATTCTGAATGGCCTGCTTAGCTCGACCCAGAGGGGACACTTGAATGTGTAGTGCCCATAAACATCACATAGTGTGCATGGTTGGTTTGTGCGCAACAGGGCGTTGCGTCTTGGTGCATTTTGTTGTGGGGGGTTTTGGGTAGGCCGGTTTGCCACGGCATTGTTGGGAGGGTTCGGTTGTTGACCGCCTCCTTGTGGTTGGTTGTTGCCTTGGTTTCAAGGCCGATTATTTGTAGCTTGCCCTTGTTGGTTGTTGGGGGCAAGCTGGTTGGGACTTTTTTGTTGTGCGAACACTTGTCCCAATGGAGCGGGTGGAGCAGGGGAGGGGGATAGAACTGCTTGCACTGGCAGTGCATAGTAGATTTGAGTGGGAGGTGGTGCCACAAATGTGGTCATTTTCCTTGCATGCTAATATGTAGGCCAAGCCATGGCCTGAGCCTACTATGGTGGTGCAGGTTATGCGTAGGAAGTTGTTGCTCCGAACTGGGACATCATTCTAGTGTAGTCTGGAGCTTGGTTTTGGTAAGCAACACTAGCAGTGTTGCTTGGTTGTGATGGAACTACAGGTGGTGTCAGTCGATGTTGTGGCTATTGGGAGACCGATCCTATGATGCCATTTGCAGCATGGGATGTCCCCAATGCGTTGCGGTAAGCGGTGCCTACACGAGGAGCGTTTGGGATGACGGTGTACAGGTATTCAGACTGAGCATAGATGAGGTCAAATTGTTGAGCTTTCAGTATGTCCTCTTCTTTGGATTAAGGACATTCAGATGTGACGTCCTTTGCTATGGATGGGAGAAAGGTCTTAAGGAACCAATCCAAGGAGATCCTATCGTCAAGTTGGATTTTGCATAGGCTATGATGTCGCTGCCACTCATGGATATGGTCAGTTATATGAGTGGCAGTGTTCTGACAGCAGGATAGCAAGATCTCCACCCCCTCGTCATATCTAACGAGGAGTTTGAAATACTGTAGGAACATGAAGGCTAGGGAGCTGAAATCAGGGTACTTGGCTTGTGGTAGCTCAATGTACCATTTGGCCACAGCACTTGTGAGGGTGCATTGGAATAGCCTCAGTCTGATGGAATCATCTGCGATGCTGTTTGACGAGCACCATAGATGGAATGTCATTATGTGGTTTTGGGGACATTCCCCTTCTTTTCCTTCAAACTTGGGAATGTCTGATGGCAGCTTGGTTGGCATGGGTGGCTAGAAATATTAGTGGTGGATGGGGTCGTTTGTTAACCATGCCAAATCAGGCAAGTTAAGATGAGCCATGAAAGGCAGGTTTGACCCCAAGTTGATGTGGGATGGGGCTGTGATGGTGGTGGGATTTGCAGGTGCATAATGCATCTGCACAGCTGGGGGTACTTGTGGTGGCGCCATTGTGGATGGCCCAATGCTACCAAGTGTTTTGGGGGGGATAGTATGGGTGGCAGGGACATTACCCCCATGTATGATAGTAGGGGCAATGTAAGTGGAAGGTCCACTGCCCCCCTGTGTGGCAAGAGGGGCAGTGTAGGTGGAGGGGCCACTGCCCCCGTGTGTTGCAGATGGGCCAGCTTGGATGGTCACTATGAGTGGTGGCAGCTGACTGATGACAGTTTGCATGACTAAGCTTGGGCGACCTGCAGGGTTGTTGGTGACAAGTTGCGGTGTGTACATGGGTCCACTTGCTATGGCTATGCAGAAAAATGGATCTGGGCTTGCACTAGCCATGGGGCTTGATGGTGCAGTATGGAGGTCTGGTTCAGACTGATACGGGTATGAATATAAATCAGAGGCTATGTGGCCTTTTGATGGTGTGCAAGATCATCGAGAATAGGCTCAACGATGTCGGTTCAATGTTCCGAATGGTGGTGGTTCACCTCTTAGGCGTGAGGAAGAGCATGGGGGATCAATTGTGTTAGATGTTTATCAAATTGATGGGAATGATGTTTGGACCCAGTTTCAGTGGCTTCTTATTGGTTGTAGGTGTTCACTCAGCCACCAAGACTGCCAAAAGACAGCGCTTGGATTTTTCCTCACAGGTGTTTCTACTCAATCAAAAGGGGTTGTTGCCCGTTTCGCTTGGCAATTCCTCTCAGCGGCCAGCTACTTTGGGGTTCCCATGGTACTCCTCACAATGAGTTTTTGGGCAGAGCCCAAGTACTTCCCATAGTTGAAGTAGTCAGGGACTTATGTCCTCAAAGACTGCAGATTTGATTGAACTTAGTGTAAATTGATAAATTTTAAGGCTCTCTTAGCGTCATGAACTGAGTTGGGTTGATTACTGGGTATGGTGTATTTGTTTGTCTATCTTTCTGGTGTTTGGTAGCTGCAAATGGTTTATGAATTCATCATATTGTGGAAAATTTCATATCATTATTGTGCATGCAATGAATAATCAGAAATTTGTAAACAAATACAGTTTTTAACCCTGAATGTTTATGGCCTAACTAGATGACTACCTCACACTGATATTCCTCGTCAACCAAGAGAAGGTGTTGGGCTCTCAACACAATGGGACTAATCCCATTCGTATATCCACAGGTCACCTCCTAGATGCAAGGTTGGTCAACAGGGAGGACGCTTAGTGCTGTGAGAAGCCCTCCTTCTCTACCCCCTCTACCTTCCAGGTCATCTGGTTTTAATGGTTTAGAAAAATATTCAATGAAGGGCCTAGGTCTATACGAGCTTTCCCTTCTTCATATCCCAGAATACCCTGGAGGGTGATGAATGGGTAGAGGAGGAAGGTTAAGCAAGACAGTTAGTTTTAGGTTGATTTTAGTTAAGCTACATTCATTTAATTAAGCCATTAAAATTTAATTTGAATTTACACTTTGTTTGTTAATGCATTTACAGGAAATTAAAATAGCAACTGAAATTAAACTAGTATGATGGAAAAAGGTGGCTAAGCCACACTGACAGTCCCTATTAAACTGAAATTTAACCCCTATTAAACTGAAATTGAACCTCTGATTGACAAACCACACATTTCTGATCAAATTTGGTGAGGGGTCGCAAAAATTTTTAGAAACAGGAGAGGGGGTCGCACAGATTTCACAGACAGTCGCGGTCTGTGTTTCTAAGTGAAGTCACACCTTTCAAGGGATTAATTGCACCCTGGGCACGCCTGTTAGTCCATTAAGTGCACCCTCATCCCCTGTTCAGGCCCGATAAGTGCGACCTGCCCTGAATTTGGGTTTTTTCTGATCCTGAGTCAGATCCAGTCGATAATAACCTGTACTGTGGCCAAAATGACTTGGATTTGCCTAGAAAAAGCTTCAGCAAGACTAATAACTGGAAATAAACTAGATCTAAACTGAATTTGACATGAAATTTTAAAAACTAGGGCAAAAATTTAAAAACTTGAAATTTTAAAAATCTGGACCAGGGATCCTGTGGGATCGACCTGGTATGGTCGCCAGTTCTGTAGCAGGGATTTCTCCTTTCTATAGGGGTAGGAATGGCTCCCTTCTATCTATAGGACAGAAGGGTAGGTTCCTACTTGTAAAATACTGAAAGGAAAAATGGAATGTAAAGAACAGTAATGAAAACAAAGATGGAAGAGAAATATGGAGAACCCCTCTGCAAACAAAGGTTAGGGTTCTGCTTCCAATAACCTGCAAACATCATTAAGCTACAGTAAACCGAAATACCTGCAAAACAAGTTAGGAAATAAACCTACAAATTAAACCATGGGTTAGAAAGCAAAGAAATGACTAAGCAAATACAACAAATAACAAGCTATACCTTCTCTTTGGGTGGAATGGGCCACCATGCCCTATCTTGAAGAAGCACCTCTCTTGGATGGGGGAGTTATGGCTCAATGGAGATGGAGGAGAGGGAGTGTGGGTGGCTTGAGAGATAAAGGGTCTCAAGGCATCCACGGGCAGCATAACAGTATGTAAGGGAGAAGTGTTTTGAGAGTGACCCCCCACCCTCCTTTTATAGCTTTTTTGGGGTTTTAGGGTTTTAAGCCCTTGGTTCAGGATTTAGCCCCTTTTTTGGGCTTTTAGACCCTTCCACCCTAATTTTAGCTCCTTTTAGGGTTTTAACCCCTTTTGGGGGGCTTTAGCTCCTAGGAGAGTATTTTAGGCTCCTTTTTGGGGTTTTTAAGCCCTTTTCTTCATCCTTAAGCATTTTTTAGGGTGTGGGGGTCTCATGGAGGGTCATGAAGTGGTGTTCTTGTGTGGTGTAGGTCATGGAGAGCTTAGTGAGGGATTTTTTGGGTTAACAGCTACTAAATTCATATATGAAAACATCATCACTAGGTTTGGCTGTCCTATAACCTTAATCAGTGACTAAGGCTCACACTTCATCAATAAAACAATTACAGCACTGACAGAACAATTCAAAATTGACCATCAACGAAGCACAGCTTATCACCCTCAGTTGAATGGAGCAATAGAAGCATTTCACAAAACATTGACGAAAGGTTTAACAAAAATCTGCAATACCAACAAAGATGACTGGGATGAGAAAATCCCTGTGGTCTTATGGGCGTACAGGACAGCATATAAATGTTCGACCGACCAAACACCCTTTTGACTAGTATATGGCCAAGAAGCAATCGTTCCTTTACATTTTTGACAGTAAACATCGGTAATAGCCGACATCTTACATATCAATTTCAAAGAAGCAAGAAAGGATCAACTAATGCAATTAACCAAACTAGAAGAACATCGACTTTTTGTTATACAACATCAATAAATTCAGAAGCAGCAACAGAAGGCCTGGCATGACCGAAACATCAAAAACAAGAATTTGTCGATCGGAGACCTTGCATTACAATACAATAGTCGAGTGAAAGGAAAACCTAAAAAGCTACACACATAATGGATGGGACCGTATATTATCAAAGAACTCAATGCCAATGGATCGGTTCGACTGAGAACATTACAGGGCACAGTATTTTGGAAGCTAGTAAACAGTGCCCGACTAAAATGGTACCAAATTTTTTTTTTTAAATGGTACTGTAACTATTACAAAAACCTATAAAAAAAGAAAAAACCTAAAACCCCAAAAATCAAGAAAAAGAAAAATGAACTTCGACATGCATAGTAGACCATTCGACAATAATCGACATTTTTACCATCAACATACCACAAATTGACCATACCTTCATCATCGATAAGAGGACCAAAACATCAAATCAACCCATCATGACTATAGTAAGAGGGAGGGATGAAACCAGAACGTATTAACTCAGCCTTCATTAGAGCGTCCTTCACCATCAAATCCATGATTAATAACACCATCGACAAGATCGCCATCTTCTCCGCCTATAAATACTACGTAGTTGAAAATCACATACTATTTTATCAAGATCTGGAGTGACAGAATTACCAGACCTCCTTGGGCAAATCAAATACCAATAAATCCGAACAGACAATCAACAAAATGGCCCCAAAACAAACCAAAGCCATGAAAGCCAAAATAAAAGAGTTGGAATCCGCCCTAAGTCCATTAGTAAAATGATTAAAGAACATCAAAAACGTGAAAGTGCAAGAAGGATCATGGGTGAAATATTGGACAGAAATCAAAGAATGGGCTTACCAGGGCCAATAAAAAATGATAGAGGAAGTGCAGAAGCTAAATAATAGCACCATTATGAACTTTATGAATGCGGCACTCATGGAAAGCTTTGGAGGAACAAAGGAAACCATTGTTAAATTCATAATCAGTCGGTACCACAATGGGAAGTTTTACTTCGACACACCGATGGAAATATCTGCTAAAGCCATTTACAATCTCACTGGGATATCCAACAAAGGCAACCTTGTCCCTGTAGGCATCAAGGAAGGGTTAGTCGAAAAACTAATGGGAACACCAACAGGAAAGAAATCAAAGGGGTTGATAATAGGGAAAGTCCAAGATACCACACTCAAAATGGTGGCCAAAATCGTGTCCACCAGACTAATTGTCATAGGACGCGGCTATGACTTGAAGATTAACATGTTGGAAGCAGTAAACTGCATAGCAAGAACATGAAAGATATACCACTGGCTCAATACATGGCCAACATACTCAAATATGTCTGCGAGAAGTGCCATGAATCAGGTGTAATGATCAGATTCCCATCACTCTTAATATGGATAGCAATGTACCACTTATGTCTAGTCGGGCACAAAGATTTATTGAAGTTGACCAGGTTTCATATGTGGTGTTTTAATCCATTTTCAATGGCTAGAACCCCTTTAGAACATGAAGAAATCAAATTATTCCTGGAGCATTGGTTCCAAAACCTAAAAATCCGAACAGCCAAATGGAGGGTGCCTCAAAACATCTGAATATGTCTTCCTCCTACAGCACACATCCAACCAGAACTAGACCACACAGCAGTATGGCACAAGCAAGGGTCTACAGCAAAGGAAAAACCACTTGGCTACTATCCAACAGTCGACGAGATCTTTACAGAGTTGGCAAGACAGACCAAAACCTATATCCCCATACCAGAGGTTGCAAAATAAAATAATCAATCTATTATAGATCCATTGACCGACCAGGAGAAGGAGGAATACTATGAAGTTAACCTTCATATTAGTACTTTTACCTCATGAGACATTCCGACAGAGGAACAAAAACCCCTCCAAATTGAAAATGCACCGACTGAACAGCAGGTGATCACACCGATAGAACAACATATTATCATCTCGACTCATCAACAGGAGCGAGGAGAAGAACAGATAGAGGAATATATTGAATCAGACAACCCAGAGTACGCTATGATAAAAGAAAATTTAAGAAAAATAGCAAAGGAAATAGTAGCCTCAAGGAAAAAGAAAGCAAATCAGGGAAAAGGGAAGGGGAAGCGCAAACTTATTTTATCAAAGTCAAAAGATGAAGAAGAACTACTAGCTACTGCTGTTGACATCCTAGAAGATGATGTAGCAAATAAATATCAGTCAAGACCCAATTCAAGCTGTTTGTCGACTCAGGATAAAAATAAGGCAGGCCAAAGAAGGCAAGAACTGATACCCCACCCATAATAAATCCTATTGACTTAAGCCCATATTCACCAAGAGCTTCTTTCACTAGAATAACACAAGAATCAACCGCGACCATATCACCAAGCTATAATGAGTTAATCCCTGAAACCCTTAAGGAAAATATGGATAAAGATGTTGAACTTAAGCAATTTATCAATGATTTTCCAAATCTATTCCTTAAAGCCCAACAGATCAACACCACTCACAAACTTGTCGATTCAAGCTCTGCCTGATAATGACTCATTCCACAAACTGCCCAAGTTCCATAACCACCATCAGTTATAGGAATCATCAAATCATCATACATTCACAACCTTGATCTGACATCCACCGTAGTCACAACCCACATCTCATCATTCACACCAACATTCCAAAACCATCCAGCCAATGAGGAAGAAAGGGGAGCACTTGCCCTAGAAGGTAACCATGTAGCCTTAGATGCCGAAATCGAAAACCTTATGGAATATGAAGGAATTGACAACCTTGTCGACTCTCAAACAGAATTCGAAGGCTCATTATCGACAAATATTTCGACCACCCCCATAACCCCAGACCATTCACCAACACTACCACCACCAGAACCAGAGTCTCAGCACAATCCAGAACCTCCATCTTCACCACCAGTAGAAGCACTAACAACCACAAACCTCATCCCAGAAACCCAACAAACTAATCCTACCACAGCATAATTTTAGTCGACTAAGAATCCACCAACTGAAGAACAGCAAACTCCACAGCAGCAAGCAACATCAGTATCGACAAGATCATAAGTGGTCCATAAGTTGAAGCATAAGAGTAAGAGAAAAGAAGAGAAGAAGAAGGAAGAACAACAGAAACAACAAACACTGACAACTATCCACCTTCATCAACAGGGATCAACTTCTGCAGTTGAAACACCAAAGCTAAGAGATGGAGAGCTGGATAGACTCCTGGAAGCAATAACCAAAGAAGCATCAACCAAAAACCGAACAAAACAAGAAAGAATTGAAAAAATGAAAGTAGAACAAGTCGAATTCTTCACCAAATGCAGGACTTTGACACAAACAGTGATACCAGGAATGGTAGAGACCGACACCAACAAACCATTGGAAAGAGCATACCAATTATTTGAAAGTGTCATGTCGAACCTACAGATGCAGCTGCAGATTAAGAGAGACGAGAAAAAGGAAGAAACTTCTATGCTACTAAGACAGTAGTACACAGCATTTTTTGAAGCACATAAGGTGTTGCAAGACCACGTAGAAGATTCTATCACCACGGAAGAAGTCCTATGGAGTTGGTACACCCATTATGGACAAGTATTTCAATAGGCTCGAAAAACCCATGAGCACATCTAGAATTTAGAAAAACAATAAGATATGGATGACACCATGAGAATACCAATAAAGGACCAGATCATATTAGAAACAACAAAATTAGAAAAGCTAGAAAAACAAGCGCACCAGTGGACGACCCAGGCGCTTCCAAGCATCAGGACACTCGACAAGATCTACCCATAGATGAGAATATTGTTAGATACAGTAGATGAAAAAGCTCAGTCACTGGGACCTGACTTGGAAAACATCATAGACTGTTCAATTCAAGAGAAGATGTCGACTCTATCAAGCCTCGCAACCTTAACCATCGATATCTAGAACGCTCTATGCAGTTGGGTAGAATTTCAACACCAACTAGCCATCAAAGTAGAAACTATTGTAGAATTCTGTGTTGAGAAACAATCGTCCATTTGTTTACACAGCCCATGAAGACAAAGCAAATGTAGTAACTATTTTCGACAGCAGATTTTTTAGTACCTCCCCTGTTTCTTCGGGATGAAGAAATATTTTTCTCCTGGGGGAGATGTTGGAGGAGCTATTCGGTAAGCCGAATAGTCTAGTTAACCAACTAATCGTAAATTAGGTCGGCCTCCAAAGGTCGTGTCGGTTGACCGAGCCAACAAGTAGTTACTAATAACCGTTTTGTAAATCATATATATTAGGCTATTGAGCAAGTTAAGAACTTGGTTTAGTTTTGATATATGTATGGACCCCCATGTGATGCTATAATATAATCTGTTATTCCTTTACCTGTTCTTGTATCATGTCTTTATATTATTATATGATTCTTTATGTGTATTATTGGTAACCTTATGTAATCTGTGAGATTACAACAAGATCTACCTATGCATTTATGGGTTGAAGTAGTAAGGACTATAGTCTATGTACAGAACATAATATCCCACAGTTCTCTTGGAAACAAAACTCTATAAGAGATATTTATCGATGAAAATCCCGAATTCAACCATCTCAAGGTATTTGGCTATTGTGTTTACTTACATGTTCCCAAGGAGAAAAGATCAAAATTTGACCCTTCAAGAAAAAAGGGAATATTTGTTCGATACAACGACCAGTCAAAATATTATATAATACAAATTTTAGGTTTTCGACAGATTGAGATTAGCATAGATATCACATTTGATGAAGATGCAACTTTCACCAAATCCATAGAGAACTATGTAAATAAATATTATGAAGAAGATAGTGAGGCTCCTACAATTATAGAATCTAGCAGACAACCAGTCAAAGATGTTGAAGAAGAACTTGAATTACAATATCATGACATGGAAGAACCCCAAAGACCCATGGAGACACCCCATGAGATGATTTGAATAAAGAGAACACCATCTTGGGCTCATGATATAATCCAAGAAATAGAAATATATGGTGCACCAGAAGGAAGTAAGAGACCAAGACCCTACTCCAACTATGTGGCGTTAATGTGCAACCTTGTTGATTAAGAACCCACATGTTTTGAAGAAGCTTCAAAGAAGAAGGAATGGATGGATGCCATGATCGAAGAATACCAATCTATAATAAATAATTATGTTTGGGATGTGGTTCCAAGACCTAAGGATAAATAAATGGTATTTTCAAAATAGATTTTCAAGTCAAAGCATTCAATAAATGGCAGTATTGAAAATTTCAAAGCACAATTTCTCGCACAAGGATTTTCACAGAAGGAAGGAATTGATTATGAAGATAATTTTTCACCAATAGCAAGATATACTTCAATTAGAAATATCCTTGCATTGGTATCCATGATGAAATGGAAGCTACACCAAATGGACGTAAAGACAACTTTCCTAAATAGTGTTATAGAAGAAGAAGTATATATTGAACAACCACCAGGCTTTGAGACACATGACAAAAAGAAACATGTATACAGATTGAAGAAAGCACTATATGGGTTGAAGAAAGCACCCAAAGCATGGTATGGAATAATTGATGGCTTCCTGATGAACTTGGGCTTTACCAAAAGTAAATCAGATGCCAACCTTTACTATAAGGTTGTAGATAATAGGATCATGATATTATTGTTGTATGTGGATGATCTATTTTTTACAAGAGAAGAGAATCTCATCAACAAATGTAAGAAGAAGTTTATGGTAGAATGTGAGATGAAATACCTTGGTATGATGCATTGCTTCCTATGTCTTGAAGTATGGAAGTTCCCATATGGGATTTTTCTAAGACAAGGAAAATATGCAGTTGATATCCTAAAGAAAATTGGGGCATTGGATTGCAAGTAAATGAATACTTCAATGGTGACAAACCTAAAGCTCTTGAATAGTGACTCTTCATAAATAGTATATGTCACACTATATAGATAGATTATTGGCCCATTTTTGTATTTGGAAAATACAAGACCAGACATATGTTTTCCTGTAAACACCTTGAGTCAGTATATGGTGGAACCCTGACATGTTCACTTAGTTGCAACAAAACATACGATGAGGTACCTGAAGGGTGCATTGGATTGTGGCCTCAAATATGCGGCCGATAGTAAATTCAGATTGTATGGCTATAATGATCCAGATTGGGCAGGAAGTGTTGAAGATAGAAAGAGCACTTCAAGATGTTGTTTCAGTTTGGGATCACATGTGATCTCATGGATTATAGAAATCAAACTAGTGTTTCCCTCAATACAAGAGAGGATGAATACATTGCAGCATATTCATCTTATAGTGAAGTAGTATGGATTCATAAGTTATTGGCAGGATTGTTTGATGTCAAGGTGGATGCAACTGATATTCATTGTGACAACCAAAGTTGCATCAAGTTGATAGAAAACCCAGTGTTTCATGATAAGTAAAAACATATAGAGATAAAGTATCACTACATACGGGATATGGTGCGGAGAGGAGCTATGAATATCTAGTATGTTCCTACAGATGAACAAGTTGCTAATGTGCTGACTAAGCCTCTATCTTGTGTAAAATTTGAATATTTTAGAGACAAGATTGGTGTAATTCGAAAGGACCTCCATGGAAAGACAGAGTGATGATGATATTGTTATTGATTATGTGATGGTATCTCATTCTAGTAGTGGTATGATGTTGCAAAGAATCCCGGATGAGTTTCTATTAGAGTGCCTATAGATGATCATAGTATCTCAGTGTTCACATGTTGAGGATGGTCCTATGGACAATAACACTCTCATGTTAAGATTGGTCCTAACATTCAGTTGTGGGCGATAGTATCCTAGCATTCACATGTTGAGGATGGTCTTATTGACGATAGTACTCTCATGTTGAAAGTGGTCCTACATTTGGTTGTGGATGATAGTATCCTAGCATTCACATGTTGAGGATGGTCCTGCAGATGATAGTACTCTCATATTGAGAGTGGTCCTGCATTCAACTGCGGACAATAGTATCCTAGAAATCACATGCTGAGGATGGTCATGTGGATGATGGTACTCTCATGTTGAGAGTGGTCCTACATTCAGTTGCATAAGATAGTATCCTAGCATTCACATGCTAAGGATGGTCCTGCGAATGATAATACTCTCATTTTGAAAGTGGTCCTACATTCAATTATGGAGGATAGTATCCTAGAATTTACATGTTGAGTATGGTCCCATGGATAATAGTACTCTCATGATGAGAGTGGTCTTGCATTCATTTGTGGACGAGGTCTTGCATTCAGCTATGGAAAATGATGTTCCAAAATTGTTCATGTTGTGGGAAACTTAGCTCAATATTTGTATCTTGATGATATTACAAGTGATGCTCGAGATGATGTTGCTTGTGATTATGATCGAGATGATGATTCTAGAGATGATGATTCTCAAGATGATAATGCTGGTGATGATTCTTGAGATGATGTTCCACGATGATGATGATCTGTGATAATGATGTTTCACGGATGATGATGATGATATATTTATTGAAAACTTCCTATGCATATAGTATTACCAATTAGTTTACAGATGTTATTGTTGTTATTGTTGTTATAGAGTAACTTCCTTGTTAAGAGAAAGTGTTAAAGAATTGCAATTGGAGAAGATATTCTATTTTGTATTATAATTATTATTCCTCCATTTGGATATATTATTCCTCTAATCAGGGATGTTATTGATGTATTTGGTCATGTAAAGTATTGAGGTAAAACCTACGTTGTATGTTAGGTCAATAGTACCCACAAAAGTACTACTAATATGTATTTTGAGTCTTCCAAGGATATTTGTCCCTATCAGTGAGGAGAAGTAGGCCTTATTGGGTTATTATGATTCTCAATTTATGTGTATAAATAGGTGAGGAACCTCCCTCATTTGGACACACTGAACGCTCAAGAAAGTTCTCTAGAGAGAAGAAACAATCCATCTAAGGAGTAGGAAGAAGTATAGTCTTATTTCTTGGGTCTTACATTGTACTTGGTTGAAATCTATATCGAGGAATTTTTGTTGGGTTTTCTTCCCCACAAGGGTTTCCCGAGATAAATATTTGTGTTCTCTTGTGTTATGTTGTGCTTATTATCTTTTCAATGATCCTTGTTTTTTGGCATAACAACTATTAAAATCTTGACAAGGATGTCTTATTAAAGAGGTTGTTTGAGGGTACAACTATGTGGCATCTGTAGATGTGCCTTTGAAACTTTTTCTCATATGCTTGTAGGCTATCGTTTCTCCAAGTTTAGGAGTAGACAAAACTTTAACTGGAGGAGTTGGTTTGGGATGGAATCAATTTGGGGAAAATACATCAGTTGTGGTGGGAGGATGAAAGAGATGCTAAACATGAGGTTTTACCATTTTTTGTGTGCTAGTAACTTTAGGTAACTAAAGGTGTCATAATATTTTAATATGTGATCATAACTCCCCTATAAGGTTTCTTCAAAATCTAATATGCAAATGAAGGCCTTAAGAAAGGAATGTATCCATCAAGGGCCAATGCAATTGGGGGAATTACATATTGATAGAGGGTGACCATGTTTCTTTTTACAAAGCTTCATAGGGAAATCTAAGGATGTGTGGTGTTGGAGAAGTATTATACATTTCAAATATCCATTATTTCACTTTCTCCTACAATTTAGGAATTAGTGAAATGAAAATCCATTCTTATTTGGTTGGTATATTCAAATATTTAGGGATTATAAGTAGATGAAGGGTTGGGTTAATGGATAGGGGTGGAATATTCAAATTGGATTGGAACACAAGTCATCCAATAGGTGAAGGATAAGTTATCTAAATTTGTCAAGTTTTCTTGTATGAACATTTATATATAATTAAATGGAATAGTTGAAAACATGCAATGAATGCTTAGGTAGGTTTGCTTGAGATAATTGAATTTCAAGATGAAATCACATATAATCTTTTTAGTAGACATTTGTTTGTTTATTTTTTTTTACTATTTCCATGGTGTATCTGGATTGTGCATAGATTTAACAAGCTTTTGTTAAAGGTCATTCTAAGCTCTTCAATTTTTTCATTTCTTGCATGGACCTTTGGTTGATTTTAAACAATTTATTATTTTTGTTGTTGGTAATAGATTAAAAAATCTATTGGGATATTTTTATAGATCGCTAGTCATATTGATTTGTTAGAAGTGACTTTTTGGTTTTGGCCCTTGAAACATGTTCAATGTAATGTGACCAGTTCATACAAAAGATCTTAAGTAAGATATTATGTACTCAACTTTCATATAATAATAATAAGAATAATCAACTTGTATTATCCATGCAAAATAGATCCTTATAATTGTTATTATATGATATCTATTCATATAGTACAATGCAGTTATCTTTAATCATGAGAATATTAATAATATAATGAGAAAATTCTCTATGTCTCTCTTTCCCCACACACACACACACGTGTGTATGTAAAATCCACACAAACTAACTTACTAACTCTACTAATCTTATGTATCCTTATGGAAGGGAGCATTGCACGCACACGTGTGTGTGTGTGTAAATCCACACAAACTAACTTACTAACTCTACTAATCTTATTGATTCTTACATAAGGGATCATTGCACTCACAACAACACAACAACAATCACATATTCACCTTCAAATCCACGCAACCTTTTTTTCCCTTGCATATAACCTCTATCATATTTTAGTCCTTGTAATGGTACTTGTAAAAATGGATGCCAATTATGCCCATTCATCCCATGAAAACCAAAACAATCAAAGGGGACCAATCTAAGGCTCTGTCCTATACCAACAGTGAAACCCAAGGAAATTAACCAGACTAGAAGTTACATTGTGTGGCATAATAAGTCATCTCCATCTATGGCACTAAGTAACATAAATGAGAAATATATATAT